>PVKW010031993.1:0-24396 GCA_004027895.1 Orientallactaga bullata | reverse complement strand
CAGGCTGACCTGGAATTCACTATGTAGTCTCAGGGGGGCCTCGAACTCATGGCGATCCTTCTACCTCTGCCTCCCGAGTGCTGGGATTAAAGCTGTGCGCCACCACGCCTGGCTCCAACCACATGTTTTGTTTGTTTGGTTTATTTTTTTAATTTTTTTTATTTTTTGTTTTTTTTTTTGAGGTAGGGTTTCACTCTGGTCCAGGCTGACCTGGAATTAACTATGTAGTCTCAGGGTGGCCTCGAACTCTCAGTGATCCTCCTACCTCTGCCTCCCGAGTGCTGGGATTAAAGGCGTACGCCACCACGCCCGGCTTTTTGTTTGGTTTTTTAAAAAGTATTTTTATTTTCAAGCAGAGAGTGAGTGAGCCTCTTGCCACTTCAAACGAACTCCATATACCTGCATACACTATTCTGTGCATCTGGCTTTATGTGGGTACTGGGGAATTGAACCAGGGCCAGCAAGCTTTGCAAGTAAGTGCCTTTAACTGCTGAGCCATCTCCCCAGTCCACATATATGTTTGTTTATTTATTTATTTATTTGCAAGCAGAGAGAAAGGGAGAGAGTATGGGCACACTAGGGCAACTTGCCACTGCAAATGAGCTCCAGATGCATGTGACACTCTGTGCATCTGGTTTACTTGGGCATTGGGGAATTGAACCCTGCTAATCAGGCCCTGTAAGCAAGGGCCTTTATCCACTGAGCCATCTCTCCAGGATTTTTAAAAGACAGTTAATGCTGGACATGGTGGCACACGTCTTTAATCCCAGCAGTCAGGAGGCTGAGGTAGGAGGATCGATGTCAAGCACATTTTGCTTTGTTTTGTTTTGGTTTTCCAAGGTAGGGTCTCACTCTAGCTCAGGCTGACCTGGAATTCACTATGTAGTCTCAGGGTGGCCTCAAATTTATGGTGATCCTCCCACCTCTGCCTCTAGAGTGCTGGGATTAAAGGCATGCGCCATCACGCCCGGTGAGCATATTTTTTTATTTGAGGTAAGGTCTCGCTTTAGTCCAGGCTGACCTAGAATTCACTAATGTAGTCTCAGGCTGGCCTTGAACTCACAGAACTTCTTCTATCTCAGTGCCCCCACCTCACTCCACAGAGTGGGGATTAAAGGAGTGCACCATCATGCCTGCCAAATTTTTTTTTTTCTGGGGCTGGAGAGATGGCTTAGCGGTTAAGGCATTTGCCTGCAAAGCCAAAGGATCGCGGTTCTATTCTCCAGGACCCACATAAGCCAGATGCATATGGGGGTGCATGCATCTGGAGTTCATTTGCAGTGGCTAGAGGCTCTGGTGTGCCCATTCTCTCTCTCTCTCTCTCAAATAAATAAATAATAAATAAAATATATTTTAGAATTTTTTCTTATAAAAGTAACACTGACTTACATTTACATGACTACATTACTTACATTTACATAACATTAACCGAATAGGCTCATTCCTCAGGGTAAAAAGGTAAAGTAAACAGATCTTTGAACTTGGACCTTCTCACCTCGATTTCATCAACATATCTCGGAGGAAAAAAAATCTCTCTTTTGGGGACTCAGCCACACTTGAATGGTGCTCCATGTTAGCTCTGTCCCAAGCTCTGGCACACTTCCCGCTGAGCTCTGGGCTGTAAGATGGCCTCGAACTCACAGCGATCCTCCTACCTTTGCCTCCTGAGTGCTGGGATTAAAGGTATGCGCCACCATGACCTGCTTTGGGGCCTATTATTGTATGAGGAAGAGTTCCAAGTTCTAAGTTTTTATTTATTTATTTATTTATTTATTTATTTATTATTTATTTATTTTTAATTTGTTTGATTTTTTGGAGAAAGACACAGAAAGAGACAGAGAAGGAGAGGGAGATAGATAGAGATGGGTGCGCCAGCAGTCTCTCAGCTGCTGTGAACGAAATCCAAATGCGTGCGACCCCTTGTGGTCAAGTGTGGCATTGCGCCCTTGCGTCAGTTTGCATCTGGCTAAATGTGGGACTTGGAGATTGGAATCGGGTTCTTAGGCTTAGCAGGCAGGCGCCTTAACCGCTAAGCCATCTCTCCAGCCCCCAAGTTCTAAGTTTCTGCACTTGACCTTCACCCATTGAGGGGCTGCAAAGATCGCTGAGGTCCTGTTTTCCTCTGTTGCCTCTGTTTTCTAATCTGAATGCTGGGCAGACAGGGAGCTGGTTCCTCCTGAAGGAAACAGGAGGCTCTGCCCAGGGTCTAGGACCTTCTCTGGTGGGCAGAATGAGCCCAGGGTGACTAACCCAGACCTGTGACCAATCTTGCGTGTGTAACTTCAAAGAGCTCCACCCTGAGACTACAGAGTGAATTCCAAGTCAGCCTGGGCTACAGTGAGACTCTACCTCCAAAATATAAATAAATAAATATTTTAAAAAATAAGCCAGGAAAGCCTACAGTTGGTAGAAGGATAAAAGGGAGGAAAAGCAGAGGCCATGGGACACAGGGTTTTATTTTGCTTTATTTTTTTGAGGTAGAGTCTCACTCTGACCTGGAATTCCCCTATAGTCTCAGGCTGTCCTTGAAGTTACAGTGATTCTCCTACCTCAGCCTCCTGAGTGCTAGGATTAATGGTGTGCACCACTACGCCTGGCTGGGTTTTCATATTTATCTATTTATTTATTGAGGAAAGCCCAACAAACTGTTTTTTTAATTTACTTATTTATTTTATTTATTTCACACACAGAGAGAGAGTGTAGACAGAGAGAGAATGGGTGTGCCAGGGCCTTTAGCTGCTGCAAATCACAGAAGCATGTGCCACCTTGTGCATGTGGTTTACGTGGGTCTGGGTAATTGAACCTGGATCTTTTGGCTTTGTAGCCAAGTTCCTTAACCACAAAGCCATCCCTCCAGCCCTGTTTGTTTGTTTTGAGGTAGGGTCTTGCTCTAGCCCAGGCTGACCTGGAATTCACTATGCAGTCTCAGGGTGGCCTTGAGTGCTGAGATTAAAGGCGTGAGCCACCACACCTGGCTTGGGTTTTCTTTTTTTGTTTTGTTTTGTTTTTTGAGTTAGGGTCTCACTCTAGCTCTGGCTGACCTGGAATTCACTCTGTATTCTCAGGGTGGCCTCGAACTCTTGGCAATCCTCCTACCTCTGCCTCCCAAGTGCTGGGATTAAAGGCGTGCGCCACCATGCCCGGCCTGGGTTTTCATTTTTTTTTTTTTTTTAAATGTATTTTAGGGCTGGAGAGATGGCTTAGCGGTTAAGGCACATGCCTGTGAAGCCTAAGGACCCTGGTTCGATTCTCCAGGTCCCACCTAAGCCAGATGCACAAGGGGGCACACGCATCTGGAGTTAGTTTGCAGTGGCTAGAGGCCCTGGTCCACTCATTCTTAATCTCCTTCTCTCTCTTTCCCTCTCTCTATCTCTAATAAATAAATAAAAATAAAATCTTTAAAAAATATTTTTTTATTTATTTGAGAGAGAAAAAGAAGGTGAGAGAGAGAGATAGAGTGAGTGGTTGTGCTAGGGCCTACAGGTACTGCAAACGAAGTCCAGATGCCTGTGCCTCCTTGTGCATCTGGCTTACATGGGTCTTGGGCAATCGAACCAGGGTCCTTTGGCTTTACAAATGCCTTAACCACTAAGCCATCCTTTCCAGCCCCTGGGTTTTCATTTTTAAGAGGAACTTTCCTCATGAGCCATGCAATTAGGCCCTTAATGAATGACAAACACTTTTGTGAGGGTTAGAGGGAACTGCTATGTGCTAGTCTATGCGCTGTAGGCTGTATAAAAAACTAAAACCAAACTGTGAAGGCTGGGGACTGTGAATTCCATTCATTTGCATTGTGAGCTGCCATTCATTTGTAGATTCCCATTTGAAGTCCTAACTAGGCATACATAAAATTAAATTAACTAATTAGTGCAAATATCTACAACAAGTCTCAGGGCAATTACTCAAGGAGGGAACAAGGAAAGTGTAGAAACACTAAGATCGTCTTTTCCTAGCGGCAGAAACGTGGGGCTGCAAAAAACACGAAATAGCTGGGTGTGGTGGCGCACGCCTTTAATCCCAGCACTCGGGAGGCAGAGGTAGAAGGATCGCCATGAGTTCGAGGCCACCCTGAGAATACATAGTGAATTCCAGGTCAGCCTGAGCCAGAGTGAGACCCTACCTCGAAAAACAAAA
The DNA here is from genome assembly GCA_004027895.1 of Orientallactaga bullata. Classification (NCBI taxonomy): domain Eukaryota; kingdom Metazoa; phylum Chordata; class Mammalia; order Rodentia; family Dipodidae; genus Orientallactaga; species Orientallactaga bullata. The sequence goes on along the minus strand of PVKW010031993.1, from coordinate 20,262 downwards.
AACAAACGAAAAAAGTAAAGAAGAAAAACAACTGTGAAACACTTAGCGCAGATGCACTGGTCTCGTGCAGTGAACCATCATTCTCCTCTTGCACATTTTACAGAAGAAGCAGGTTCAAAGAGGCCCAACCTTGCGCCCATGGTTTTGCATTGTGTCCTATGGAACTCAGGGCACTTTTGTCACTTTGGGGGTCTCTAAGAGAAGCAGCAAGAGTACCCAGGTCCAGCTTGAACTCCTCACCCTCTCTTCAGCTAGAACATAGCCTTTAAGTAGTTTGAGCTTTCAATCCTACCAGAGTTGGTTTTGTTTCCTCCTGCTTTTGCTGTTACTGGAGGCTCAGGTGGCACATGACAATTCATAAAATGGCTTCACAGGTAGGGATTGAAAGGGAAACCAAAAGGAAACAGTTTGGAGGGCTTAGTGGTTAAGGTGCTTGACTGAGAAGCCTAAGGACTCAGGTTCGATTCCCCAGTACCCATGTAAGCCAGATGCACAAGGTGTTGCATGTATCTGGAGTTTGTTTGCAGTGGCTGGAGGCCCTGGTGTGCCCATTCTCTCTCTCTCTCTCTGTCACTCTCAAATAAATAAGTAAATAAAAAAATAAACAAAATCAAAATCTAAGAGGATATAAATAAGTCATATGGTTGGATGGCTGAGGGCTCTCGCAAACCCGCTGACAATAGAAAAAGGGTCATGGAAGCCAGGTGCGGTAGCTCATGCCTTTAATCCCAGTACTCGGGAGGCAGAGGTAGGAGGATCATAGAGAGTTCGAGGCTACCCTGAGACTACATAGTGAATTCCAGGTCAGCCTGGACTCAGATGAAACCCTGCCTCCAAAATCCCCCCCCCAAAAAGGTGTGGGGCTGGATAGATGGCTTAGAGGTTAAGGTGCTTGCCTGCCAAAGGACCCAGGTTCAATTCCACAGGACCCACATAAGCCAGATGCACAAGGTGGTCCATGTGTCTGGAGTTCATTTGCAGCAGCTGGAGTTAGCGTGCCCATACTCTCTCTCTCTCTCTCTCTCAAATAAATAAATAAAAAGTATTTTAAAAAAGAAATGAAGTTATGAAATTTGCTGGAAGATGGATGGATCTGGAAAGGATTATACTTAGTGAGGTAACTCAGGCCCAGAAAGCCAAACATCACATGTTCTCTCTCATATGTGGATCCTAGCTACAAATGATTGGACTTCTATGTGAGTAGGAATAAAACTCAGTAACAGAAGCCAGTAAGCTAGAAAGGGGATATAAAGGGAATAGAAAGGGAGGGAGAGGGGACTTAATAGGATGGTATTGTATATATGTAAGTAGAAGAACAGATTAATAGGGGTGAAAAGGCCTAAGTGAGGTCAGGGGAAGAGATTGAGTAAAGGAAAGGTGGAGGGAGGGCTAATCAAAATCTAAGAGGAGGGCTGGAGAAATGGCTTAGTGGTTAAGTGCTTGCCTGTGAAGCTTAAGGACCCTGGTTTGAGGCTTGATTCCCCAGTATGCACGTAAGCCAGATGCACAAGGTGGTGCATGCATCTGGAATTCATTTGCAGTGGATGGAGGCCCTGGCGCACTCATTCTCTCTCTCTCTCTCTTTGTCACTCTCAAATAAATAAATAAACAAAATCAAAATCTAAGAGGATATAAATAAATCATATGGAAACTTTCCTTTCTGGACAATGGAACACTCAGAAGCCATAGATTGTTACAAGAAAATTTTCAGTGCCAGGGATGGGATACCTTCCAGTGAGTTGTTGGCCAGGGAGGTCACAGATACCCCCAAAACATTATAGGCCATTGCTGAGGCCCTTGGTTTCCCACCAGGAATAGATGGTAAGACCCTATTGCTGAAGACTCCACATACTTGGGCTGCAAGGTCACTGAAAAATCCTGATGGAGCTGAGCTGAAAGCCTCCTCCATGTGGACCAGCTGACAGAAAGCTGGAAAAAGCTATGCTGCATGCAGTTCAATGGGAGAGAGAGAAATCACCAGTGAAGATACTCAACAGTGAACACTGCAAGCCTTAAATTTGGCCAGCCAGGCCAAATGAGCCAACGGGTGCAATAGTGGAATGTCTGTTATGGGGGAAACCAACTGCTCTTTAATTGGAGTAGAGTCCAGCTTCATGGGAGGGAATACATCCCTGATACTGAAAACGTATGACAGGGGTAGTCATGAGGCCTAGGGGTGTAACGTCTGCTGGTGTCTGGCTAAATGTATATACTATGCTTACCAAACTGCCCAGTACTCACTTTTCTTAATGTTCATATCTATATATTAATGCTACTCTCACTTTTGGTTAAAGAAGCTTCTCTTTTCAGATAGTGGTGACCTTGGGATGACTCAGAAGGCACTATGGTGCTGAGAAGAAGGGACAGAGGAGTGCCCAGCACTGAAACATCTCTAACACACCTTCCAAGGCTCAGGGTCCATTGCGGAAGAGGTGGTGGAAAGAATGTAAGAGCCAAAGGAAAAGTAGGACTCCTTACAATGTGCTCCTCCAGACACAAAATGGCCTGGATATCCATGACCTCACAGTGCCTGACACTATTTACACAAGACCATCATAATAGGAGGAAAGGTGATGACATCAAAATAAGAGAGAGACTGACTGAGAGGGGGAGGGGATATGATGGAAAGTGGAGTTTCAAAGGGGAAAGTGAGGGGAGGGAGGGAATTACCATGGGATATTGTTTACAATTATGAGAGTTGTCAAAAAATTAAAATTGGGCTGGAGAGATGGCTTAGCGGTTAAGGCGCCTGCCTGCTAAGCCGAAGAACCGGGTTCCAGTCTCCCAGGTCCCACGTTTAGCCAGATGCAGTGATGCAAGGGTGCAATGCTGCACTTGCCCACAAGGGGGCGCACGCATCTGGATTTTGTTCATAGCAGCTTAGAGACTGCTGGCACACCCATCTCTATCTGTCTCCCTCTCCCTCTCTCTCTGTCTGTCTCTCTCCAAAAATAAAAAAAATTAAATTAAAAAAGAAAAGAAAAAGGGTGGTGGCCTCAAACTCACAGCAATCCTCCTACCTCTGCCTCCCTGGTGCTAGGAGTATTGCAGTGAGTTTAAGGCCAGCCTGAGACTACATAGTGAATTCCAGGTTAGCTTGGGCTAGAGTAGTGAGACCCTACCTCAAAAATAAAACATAAAAAAACCTATAATTTTATATATTCGCAAGCAGAGAATGAGTGAGCAAGAGAGGGAGAGAGGGAGAGAGGGAGGGAGACACTATGGGAGTCCCAGGGTCCCCTGCCGCTGCCAAAGAACTTCAGGCGCATGCACCACTTTGTGCATCTGGTTTACATGGGTATTGGGAAAGTGCCTTTAACCACTAAACCATCTCCCCACCTCAGGCTGAAACTCATTACATAGCCAAGGGTGACTCCAAACTTCTGATTCTCTTGCCTCCACCTCCTTACTGCTGTGATTACAAGTATGCGCCCCCATCCCCAGTTTTATTTAGTGTTGGGGATCCAACTCCCGGCCTCCTGCATGCTAAGCAAGCATCTACCAATTGAGCTATACCCCCAGCCCAGTTTTCTATATTATAAACAAACAAACAGACAGACAGACAAACAAACAAACATCCATCTAGGCATGGTGGCATAAGACTCTAATCCCAGCACTTGGGAAGTAGAGGCAGAAGAATGATAAATCTAAGGCCAGCCTCAGCTATACAGCAAATTCAGTTTCAGCCTGGGTGTTCTGGGTGACCCAGAACACCTTTAGTCTGAAGTCTGGTCAGTTTCAGATTCAGTGTCACAGGATCTGAGGAATCAATATGAAAGCTATTTGACATCTAAATGGTCATGAAACAGAATTCCTATGCACCCTGAATTTTTATATATTTATTTATTTATTTATTTGTTTATTTATTTTTGGGTTTTCGAGGTAGGGTCTCACTCTGGCCCAGGCTGACCTGGAATTCAGTGTGCAGTCTAAGGGTGGCCTCGAATTCATAGCAATCCTCCTACCTCTGTCTCCCGAGTGCTGGGATTAAAGGTGTGTGCCACCATGCCCGGCTTTATTTTATTTTAATTTTTAAAAATTTATTTATTTGCAAGCAGAGAGAGAGAGAGAGAGAGAGAGGGAGAAAGAGAAGAGACAGACAGAGAATGGACACGCCAGGGCCTCTAGCCACTGCAAAGGAACTCCAGATACATGCGCCCCTTGTGCATCTGGCTTATGTGGGTCCTAGAGAATCGAACCAGGATCCTTTGGCTTCGCAGGCAAACATTTTAACCACTAAGCCATTTCTCCAGCCCACCCTGAATTCCACCCCCCCCAGGGAGGGTTTCACTTTAGCCCAAGCTGACCTGGAATTCACTATGTAGTCTCTGGGTGGCCTTGATCACAAGGTGATCCTCCTACCTCTGCCTCCTGAGAGCTGGGATTAAAGCAATGTGCCGCTATGCCTGGCTTACCCTGAATTTCAAGACAAAATTTCAGGGCTGGGTTTATAGTTTGGTGGTGGAGCACTGCCTAGGATACAGGATCCTCAGCACTGTACAGAAAGGGATAGGAATGGGTTAGAGTGTGAGCATATTTGTGGAGATTTCCTTGGTGAGATTAGTTGCCACAGTGCCTGCCCATGCACCCCAAGTGGGAAGTGGGTGCTAAGTGCTGTGCCTACCTCATGGAAAAGGCTGCCCTGGAACGACTTGGAGAGCTTAGCATGGATTTCAGTCACCAGTTATGACAGAACCACTATAAAATTAGTGCCTTCAAGTGACAATAACAATACAGTTTCACAGTCTAGGCCAGGCTCAGTGGGGGCAATTTGTCTCTGTTCCACATGGTATCAGCTCCAAAATGGTTTGCTCACATTTTGGCTAAGTTCAGCCGGAATTTATGGACGAGGAGGCATTTGATTCTCCTACCTGTGGCTCCAGGGGCTTCTTCCTTTCATGGAGGTGAGGGTCCATCAGGGTTGATGGGGAGGGAGGCTGCCAGCACTTGGAGAGTCTAGAACTGGTAACCAGTCACTTGTACCACATCTTGACGTTTAGGCACACACAGTCTAACTCAGAGGCAAGGGATGGAGCCATAGAGTTGGTTGCTGAGTGGGATGCCTGCCAAGGAGGGAAGGAATTGGTGGTGGTCATCTTTAGAGAGGACACCCACACCACAAGATCTCTGGAGTTGGGGATATAGAGGTATTTCAGATCCTAGTCCCTTCACAGACGAGCTGACTGGAGCTTTGAAGGATAGTCCAGGCCTTGCTAATATCTTTTTGTTGTTGTTGGTGGTGGTTTTTCAAGGTAGGGGTTTATTCTAGCTCAGGCTGACTTGGAATTCACTATATAAAGTCTCAGGGTGGCCTCGAACTCATAGCAATCCTCCTACCTCTGCCTACTGAGTGCTGGGATTAAAAGTGTCTGCCACTACACCTAGTTCTCCTTGCTAGTATTTTGAGATAACTCCAGAGGTCACTGGAATGAAAAGTAGGATGAATATTTCTCATTGATCAAAAAGTTGGCCAAAGGGCTAGAGGAATGGCTTAGCGGTTAAGGTGTTTGCCTGCAAAGCCAAAGGACCCTGGTTCAATTCCCCAGAACCCACGTTAGCCAGATGCACAAGGGGGCACACCCGTCTGGAGTTTGCTTGCAGTACGCCCATTCTCTCTCTCTCCCCCTCCCTCTTTCTCTGTCAATTAAATAAATAAATAAAAATAAAATATTTAAACTGGGTGTCGTGGTGCACACGCCTTTAATCCCAGCACTCTGGAAGAGAGGTAGGAAGATTGCCATGAGTTCGAGGCCACCCTGAGTCTACATAGTCAATTCCAGGTCAGCCTGGGCCAGAGTGAGACCCTACCTTGGAAAAAAAAAAAAAAGTTGGCCAAAGCCAGGTGTGGTGGCCTACGCTTTTAATCCCAGCACTCGGGAGGCAGAGGTAGGAGGAGCACTGTGAGTTTGAGACCAAACTGAGAATACATAGTGAGTTCTAGGTCAGCCTGGCCTAGAGTGTGACCCTACCCAAAAAAACCAAAAAAAAAAAAAAAAAAAAAAATTGGGTCAAGTAGAGCCAGGCGTGATTGCACATGCCTTTAATTCCAGCACTGGGAAAGCAGAAGTAGGAAGATCACTATGAATTTGAGGCCAGCCTGGGACTACATAGTGAATTCTAGACCACACTAGGCTAGAGCGAAACCCTAATTTAAAAAAATGTCTGGAGAGATGGCTCAGTGGTTAAGGTGCTTCCCTACAAAGGCTAAGGACCCAGGTTCAATTCCCCAGTACCCTTGTAAAGCCAGATGCACATAGTGGCACATGTGTCTGAGACCTGGCATCCCATTCTGTGTGTCTCTTCACTCTGTCCTTCTCTGCTTGCAAATAAATAAATAAATATTAAATTTGTTTTTAAATTTTTTTTGTTTTTTAATACTTAATTTATTTATTTATTTGAGAGAGAGAGAGCGGACACGAATGGGTGCTCCAGGGCCTGTAGCCACTGTAAATGAATTCCAGATGTATGTGCCACCTTGTACATCTGGCTTATGTGAGTACTGGGGAATTGAACCTGGGTCCTTAGGCTTCTCAGGCAAGTGCCTTAAACACTAAGCCATCTCTCCTGTCCCTTGTCTTTGTTTTTTTGAGGTAGGGTCTCGCTCTACCCCAGTCTGACCTGGAATTCACTATGTGGTTTGTACTCAGCGCTCTTCTACCTCTGCCTCCCCAGTGCCAGAATTAAAGGCGTGTGCTACCACACCCTGCTTAAATTTTTTTTTCTTTTTTCTTTTTGTGTGGTGCTGATGATTCTGGATTCCAGGCAAGTGCTCTACCACTGAGCTGTATTCCTAACTCTAAAATTTTGTTTTTAAATTCTGTGTGCATAGGAATTCTGTTTCATGGTCACTTAGATGTCACCTGTTGTCACTTCCATATGACAGAAACCGGACCATGGAGTGATGAGGGGAGTTAGCGAACTTGAAACCAATCAAAGGAGCCAATCAGAGGAGCGGCGCCATTAGGAGCACCAGAGGCCCGTGGACCCGAGGCCACTGTGCTCAAACTGTCTTTCTGAGCAGGAAGTGACTGGACGCTTTCTGTGACTTATAAAATGAAATCTGTTGAGTTTCCATCCTTGAACGGAAGAAACCCTCTCCTTAAAAATGCTTGGATTGTAGGACGAAAAGAAGAGTTTTAATTTGGTCACATATACAAACTGTGCTTGTTCATCATATAGTCAATAGAAAATGCAGAGCAAAGCAGGGTTAGGGAGGCAGAGGTAGGAGGATCGCTGTGAGTTCGAGGCCACCTTGACACTACAAAGTGAATTCTAGGTCAGCCTGAGCTAGAGTGAGAACCTACCTTGAACCCCCCCCCCCCAAAAAAAAATAAATAAAAAGCAGAGCAAATCGTAAACCAGGCATGACCCACACAGGCCACAGTGTGAAACAGGCACGGCACTAAGTGTTTGGTAGGCCGCGTGTGTGCCTCTGGCCTGCCTCTTCTGAGGAGTGAGAGCTCACCAGGAAGTTTAGCTAGATCCTGGGGAAGTCACCAAAGATGGAATAGATTTTTATTTCCCAGAAGGGCCCCAGAACCAATAAATAGAACCAATCTCCAGGCTGGGGAGATGGTTCAGCCATTAAAGGCACTAACCTGAAAAGCCTGACAATCCACATTCCATTCCTCAGATGCATAAAGTGGCACGTGAGTCTGGATTTTGTTTGCAGCTGCCTAAGGCCCTGGCATGCCCATTCCCTCTTTCTCCCTCCCAAATAAATAAATAAATATATTTTAATTTAATTAATTAATTAATTTGAGACAGAGAGATGGAAAGAGAGAAAGGGAGAGTGAGAATGGGTGCGCCAGGGCCTCTAGCCACTACAAATGAAGTCAGACGTGTGTACCCTTTTGTGCATCTGGCTTAAGTGGGACCTGGAGAATCGAACCGATGTCCTTAGGCTTTGCAGGCATGTGCCTTAACCACTAAGCCATCTCTCCAGCCCTATTTTTTAATTTTAGAAAGAGAGAGATGAGTGGTGTGCCAAGGCCTCAGCCACTGAAATCAAACTTCAGATGCTTGCTCCACCTAGTGGGCATGTGCGACCTTGTGCTTCCCTTACCTTTGTGAGTCTGGCTTATGTGGGATCTGGAGAATAGAACATGGGTCCTTAGGCTTTGCAGGCAAGTGCCTCTCCACCCAATAAATATCTTTTAAAAAATCCAGTCTCACTGGGCGTGGTGGCACATGCCTTTAATCCCAGCACTCGGGAGGCAGAGGTAGGAGGATTGCTGAGAGTTCAAGGTTACCCTGAGACTATTTAGTGACTTCCAGGTCAGCCTGAGTTAGAGTGAGACCCTACCTTGAAAAACCAAATAAATAAATAAATAAATAAATAAATAATAAAATTAAATTAAAAAAAAAAAACCCAGTCTCTAGCCCTTCTGGAGCTATTGTGCTGGTCTGGAGGCCCCTTCACCCCTGTACACCTTGGGTCTGATGTCTGAGAATGCCTACATATCTCTGTCACAGGTACATCTTTGGGTATCTGCACCTGCAGGCTGAGACATAAATATTGACTGGATTCTGCTGTGGTGATGGTTGTGGTTGTGAGGGCAAGTAGGTCGAGGTAGCTGGCAGTGAAGAAATGCGAGATATATCAATGAAATGCAATCCAGAATTTCATTCTAGTCATGACAGCAGAATCTCTTGGTGGGAAGGGAGCAGTTGGACCAGGTGGCTAACTTGGAGATGGAACCTTGGCCTCTTCCTAAGACCTCTTCAGCTTCCCCTGCCTCCCACTCATTGCTCCTTGATGCTCTGCCCCAGGGTGAATATAACCTTTCTCTCAGGATATGGACAGTTTGAGACCAGTCTAGCCCACTCAAACAAGTGAGAAATGAGTATCAGTGGTGAGAAGAACATGGGGATCTGGGTTCAAGGCAGGCCTTCCTGCATGGCTTTTTCCAGATCTCCCAACAACCTCCAGTAGAGGAAGTTCTAGGTCAGGGTACTGAGGCTGGTAAAAGTGAAGTCCCCAGGCCTGCCTATCTAGGTCATCATTTAATAATTCAGTTTCTGGGCTGGAGAGATGGCTTAGTGGTTAAGGCACTTGCCTGTGAAACCTAAGGACCTATGTTCTACTCTCCAAATCCCAAGTTAGCCAGAAACACAAAGGTCAGGCAAGCGCAAGGTCGCACATGCCCACTAGGTGGCACAAGCATCTGGAGTTCAATTGCAGTGGCTGAGACCCTAGCATGCCAATTCTCTCTCTCTCTCTCTTAAAAATAAATAAATAAGTAATAAAGAATTCAGTTCCTGGCGTGGTGTGGTGGCGCACACCTTTAATCCAGCACTCGGGAGGCAGAGGTAGGAGGATCACTGTGCGTTCGAGGCCATCCTGACACTCCATAGTGAATTCCAGGTCAGTCTGGCTAGAGCAAGACTCTACCTTGAAAAACCAAAACAACAACAACAACAACAACAACAAAACACAGTAGTTTCATCCCTTTAATCCCAGCACTTGGGAGGCAGAGGTAGAGGATTGCTGTGAGTTCAAGGCCACCCTGAGACTACATAATGAATTTCAGGTCAGCCTGGACTATAGTGAGACCCTACCTTAAAAAACCAAAAAATAAAATAAAATGAAAATAAATAAATAATGAATAAAATCCACTTTCTTAAATGAAGGACCTCCTTGTCCCATGGAACTAGGAATGACATAATGGAATTCCCTGGGAATGACATAATCTAGGGAAACTCCCAGGAAATCAGGGGAAAGATAGGCAAAAGGTAAGTTGAAGAGGTTAATGAAGGGATGCTGTAAAGAGGTGTGGTCAGGCTTAGCAGAAACCATCAAGGAGTGGTGAAACCCCTGGGGCCTGTCTCACGAGGGGCAGTCCTGAAGGGGCAGAAAGGAGTGCTTGCCAGAGCTTGCTGAGAATATCCGCTATGGGGAAGGGATCATCCAGCAAGATTGTGGACATCTGTAATGAAATACAGCCACTGCCAACCACCAGCCTTGCAAGGAAGATTCTGAAGGAATCCATACCCACTCAGCCCCTCTCTCATCTCCTGCTGATACTTTCCCACTGGACAACCCATGTGATCTTAAGTTTTGGTTAGGTCAAGGTTTAAGTGACTCTTTAACAGTGGTGTGGAAGAGTTCCACCTGAATCTCCTTGCTCGCTAGATGCCATTTGTAGCTTACTTGTTTCAATGGTTCACTGAGAAGGTGTTTGTTAAAGTAGTTTGACTGCTTCAGCCAGCCTGAGGCTTTTCTGGGAAGAGGTGGCCATCGTCTGTGTTGGATAGGTATGGTGGTTGTATTTAGGTGTTCGGACTGCTAGGTCCCCAGCTGATGGCAATTTGGGAATTAAAGCTTCCTGGAGGCATTGCATTGTTGGAGGCAGGCTTATGGGTGTTATAGCCAGCTTCCTTTTGCCAGTGTTTGGCACACTCTCCGGTTGCTGTTGTCCATCTGATATTGACCAGGAGTTGATGTCCGTCCTCTGCTTATGCCATCATTTCCCCCTGTGATCATGGAGCTTCCCCTTAAGTCTGTAAGCCAAACATAACCCCTTTTTTCCCCCATAAGCTGCTCTTGGTTGGGTGTTTTCTGCCAGCAATGCGAACCTGACTATAACAATAAAGTTGGTACTGAGAAGTGGTGTGATTGCTGTTAGAAACTTGACTGTGTGGCTTTTGGCCTTTTGGCACTGCTTTGCAAGAGGAATGTGGACAAATTTGAAATCTTGACCTAAGAGATGCCTTGCAGTGCTGTAAGTACAGCTTGATGGACTGTTCTGCTCAGAGTTGAAAGACCTGAATGCAGTAAGAACTACAGACTGTGAGGTTTGGTTTATGAGGGAGAGAAAGAGACTGGGCTGGAAGCAGTTTGTGTGAGAAGCTTGTTGCTATACCTGTGTCCTGAGAACTTGGGGAAGGTTGCATTGCGTAAAAATGGACTGGTGTGAGCAGATGGATATGGACAGAAATGAAATCTTTTGGCTGAAACTTCTGCCTGTTCAGCTGCAATCGTACAAGAGATTACAACCATGAGATCAGACCAGCTGACCTGCATTGGGACAACAGGAAGAATGCAGAATCTTTTGAAGGGTCCTGAATACTGAAGGAGTATCCTGTTCTTCAAAGTCTGCTTTTTTTTTTTTTTTTAAATTATTTTTAAAGAGAGACAGAGAACAAGAGGATGGGCATGCCAGGGTCTTCAGCTGCTGTGAATGAACTCCAGATACATGTGCCCTCCTTGTGTGCACGTGTGGCATTGCACACTTGCATCACTGTATGTCTGGCTACATGGGACCTGGAGATTCAAACATGAGTTCCTAGGCTTTGCAGGCAAGCAACTTAACTGCTAAACCATCTCTCCAGCCCCAAAATCTGCTTTTGTTTGGATTGATAAGTTGGAAGCTCACCTGCTATTATGGAGTATAACAAATGTAGGAAAAAGAGGGTCATTGAATTTGCTACTTGATTTTGTATTTTGGAAATGGCCATGGGCAGTGTGAAGCAGGCTTGATGGATTACCTGTGTGTAGGCCTGATGGAACCATGAGGATGAGCCATGGATTGCAGTTGAGACCCAATGGAAATGCCAAGACTATGAGATGGCTGCCAAGGAGAGCTGCTGGCACCAGATGAAGTTTTCTGGGACTGTGAGGGGCAGAATTGGAACTCCAGAGGAGTTGTCACTGGTAGAATGATCAGACTTGGAGACTTGTCACTGACTAGAGTTGTTGGACTTGGAGCTACAGAGTTTGATGGTTGCCCTGTTTAAATCTTGTATTGGTTGAATATTTCTTTGCTATGCCCAATACCATCTTTTGAAGTGTGAATGTTTATTCTGTGCCATTATAGGTGTGTGTGTGTGTGTGTGTGTTTTGTATTGTGGCTCAGTTAAAAGACCTTGGACTACAGAAATGTCTGAACGTCATTGGTATTGATAAAACTATGGAGACTTTTAAAGTTGAATGAATGCATTGCATTTTACATCATTTATGGTTATCAGTTTATGGGGGCCAGGGGAAGAATGTGGTGGCTTGATTCAAGCATCCACCATAAACTTAGGTGTTCTGAATGTTAGGTCCCCAACTGATGGCAATTTGGGAATTAACGCCTCCTGGAGGCAGTGGATTGTTGGAGTCAGGCTTATGGGTGTTATAGCCAGCTTCCCCTTGCCAGTGTTTGGCAACTGTCCTGTTGCTGTTGTCCCCCTGATGTTGGCCAGGAGGTGATGTCCACCCTTTGCCCATGCCATCATTTCCCCATGCCATCATGGAGCTTCCCTTCAAGCTGCTCTTGGTCTGGTGATTTCTGTCAGCAATGCAAACCTGACTGCAACAGGAGTTGTCCAGAGGCCTTTTCTTCTTCATTAGATGGAGCTTTCTGCACTCTCAGAGACCCACTCACAAAGGTTGAAGAGTTCTCAAAAAAAAAAAAAAAAAAAAAAGCCAGGGCTGGAGAGATGGCTTACTGGTCAAGGCGTTTGCCTGCAAAGCCAAAGGATCCCGGTTTGATTCTCCAGGACCTGTGTAAGCCAGATGCACAAGAGGGCACATGCATCTGGAGTTCGTTTGCAGTGGCGGGAGGCCCTGATCACCCATTCTCTCTCTCTCTCTCTGTCTCTTTCTCTCTCTCAAATAAACAAATAAAATATATTTTAAAAAAAGATCAGATTTTAAAAAGAAGCCAAAAATAAACAAACGCTAGGTGTGGTGGAGCATGTCTTTAATCCCAGCACTCAGGATGCAGAGGTAGAAGGATTGCCATGAGTTTGAGGCCATCTTGAGAATACATAGTGAATTCCAGGTCAGCCTGGGCTAGAGTGAGACCCAACATTGATAAACCACAAAACAGCTAAAAACAAAGGTTGCAGAGTTGTACTTTCAGGAGACTGCATCCTTTCTGTGGGCCTTGCACCAAGCACACACACCTGTGGACACCCAACTCAGCCTCAAATGCAGCCAGAGGGTCTTCACACTATTCCTCCCTTTAGAGCTGTTTCAACCAACCATGCTTTTTTTTTTTTTTTAATTCCAAAGTCCTAAGCAGAGAAAGGGTAGAAAAAGTGAAGTCGGGCTGGAGAGATGGCTTAGTAGTTAAGGCACATGCCTGCAAAGCCTAAGGACCCCGGTTTGATTCTCCAGGTCCCACATAAGCCAGATGCACATGGTGGCACATGTGTCTGGAGTTCATTTGCAAGTAGCTAGAGGCTATGGTGCTCCTATTCTCACTCTTTCCCTCTTTCTGTCTCTAATAAATTAAAAAAAAAAAAAGTGAAGTCCCTAGTACTGTCTGCATAAGGTCTCAATTAAGGATCCAGTTTTTTTTTTAAATTTTTAAAAATTTTGTTTATTTTTATTTATATATTTATTTGAGAGTGAGAGAGAAAGAATGGGCACACCAGGGCCTCCAGCCACTGCAAATACATGTGCTACTTTGTGCATCTGGCTTATGTGAGTACTGGGGAATCGAGCCTCGAACCAGGATCCTTAGGCTTTACAGGTAAGGGCTTAACCAGTAAGCCATCTTTCCAGCCCCAGTTTTTTTTTTATTTATTTAATTTTTATTTATTTATTTATTTATTTATTTATTTATTTATTTATTTATGAGACAGAGAGAGAGAGAGGGAGGGAAGGAGAGAATGGGCTCACCATGGTTTCTAGCCACTGCAAATGAACTCCAGACGTGTGTGACACCTTGTGCATCTGGCTTACATGGGTACTGGGGAATTGAACCTGGGTTCTTAGGCTTCTCAGGCAAGTGCCTAACTGCTAAGCCATCTCTTCATCCCAGGATCCAGTTTCTAAAATGGAAGGCCTCCTCTTCCCCTGGGATTAGCCATGGGAATGACTTGGGTCTAAGACTCCCTATGCGGGAGCTCTCGTACCACGATTCTCTTCTAAGGTCTTGCTAAGTAAGGCATCTCAGCGTTTACATCTCCAACCTTGCTATTTGAGTGAGGGCAGCCCTGCCCGGTGCTACCCAGACCTGACCTCCATGGAACATCAAGTAGGTTATGAGCAGCCAGGAACACCAGAGCTTAACAAAAATCTTTCTTAAGTAATCAATATTGGGTCTTGCCCAATTTCATGACCCTTATTGGTACCTGTGTGAAATAGCAACTTTCTCTGCTGTCTGTATAATAAATTCAACTTATAAATGTTCACAAGCTACTGTGAACTTTAAAAAAATATTTTATTTCTTGAGAGAGAGAAAGATGTACATAGAGAGAGGGAGAGAGGAAGATGCAAATAGAGAGAGAGAGAGAGAGAGAGAGAGAGAGAGAATGGGCACACCAGGGCCTCTAGCCATTGCAAATGAACTCCAGACACTTGTGCCACCTTATGCATCTGGCTTACGTGGGTACTGGGGAATTGAACCTGGTTCCTTAGGCTTTGCAGGCAAGCAGCATAACCACTAAACCATCCCTCCAGCCCTCCTGTGAACTTTTTTTTTTTTTTTTAACACACGCCATGGGGCTGGAGGGATGGCTTAGCGGTTGAGGCCCTTGCCTGCAAAGCCAAAGGATCCCAGTTCGATTCTGTAGGACCCACGTAAGCCAGATGCACAAGGAGGCACATGTATCTGGAGTTCGTTTGTAGTGGCTAGAGGCCCTGGAGTGCCCATTTTCTCACTTTCTCTCTGCCTGTTTCTCTCTCTCAAATAAATAAGTAAATAAATTAAAACACACACACACACACACCAAACACACACACTAGCCAAATGCTATGTAGACTGCCTTCTCTGAAGGTTAAGACAATAGTTTTGCCCTGTTCCAAGACATTTAATAATGGAAAAAAGAAGTTTACTTATTTAGACTCACATCAAATTAAAATAATGATGTGTCTGTGGAGAAGTGTGATTGGGTGGGAGGTTCACCATGCCTGCCATGGGTTATTCAAATAGAATAAATACAACCCAGGGCTGGAGAGATGGCTCAGCAGTTAAGGCACATGACTGTGAAGCCTAAGGACCCAGGTTTGATTCTCCAGGTCCCACGTAAGCCAGATGCACATGGTCGCGCATGCATCTGGAGTTTGTTTGCAGTGGCTACAGGCCCTGGCATGCCCATTCTCGCTCACTCTCTATCTCTCTCCCTCTGTCTAGCTCTAATAAATAAATAAATGAATAAATAAATAAATTTTTTAAAGTGTCTATAAAGAATAAATACAACCCAACCCCTAGAGCATCAATTTTGTTCAAAGTTCTAAGGAGGAAAATGCATTTTTGCTATAAACACATTATGTAACAACAGACTGTAAAATTCACATGAATTTTAAATATAAATTGCAAATTTTCAAAGAAATTTTTAGCTTACAGCTGGCCTCTTTGGGCTACAACCTTTTCTCGCCCACCCCCAGTTTGAATGCACGTGAGGGTGGCTCTTGCAGTAAAGCTGAAGAAGCAGGAGATGAAGAAGGGCTTTGCAGATGGTGGAACTCCACTGATGAACTCTGATCTACAGACAATGGCCTGCCCCCACCCCAAGTGCTTTTCCTTGGGAGGAGCTGATATCTCACTGTGAGTTTTTTTTTTTTTTTTTGCTTTTTTTTAACTTAAAAAAAAAAATTGCCAGGCGTGGTGGCGCACGCCTTTAATCCCAGCACTTGGGAGGCAGAGGTAGGAGGATCGCCGAGAGTTCGAGGCCACCCTGAGACTACATAGTGAATTCCAGGTCAGCCTGGACCAGAGTGAGACCCTACCTCGAAAAACCAAAAAAAAAAAAAAAAAATTATTTATGGGCTGGAGAGATGGCTTAATGGTTAAGGCGCTTGCCTGTGGAGCCTAAGGATCCAGGTTCGATTCTACAGGTCCCATATAAGCCAGATGCACAAGGTGGCTCATGCATTTAGAGTTCGTTTACAGTGGCTAGAGACCCTGGCACACCCATTTTTTCTCTCTCTCTCTAATAAATAAGTGAAATAAAATTAAAAATTTATTTATTTATTTGAGACAGAGAGAGAGAAAGAAAGGAGATAGAGAATGGGCACTCCAGGGCTTCCAGCCGCTGCAAACAAACTCCAGACACGTGTGCTACCTTGTGAATCTGGCTTATGTGGATCCTGGGGAATGAAACCTGAGTTCTTTGGCTTTGTAGGCAAGCGCCTTAACTGCAAAGCCATCTCTCCAGCCCTTAACTTTTTTTTATTGGCAACTTCCATAATTACAGACAATAACCCATGATAATTCCCTCCCCTCCCCGCCCCCACTTTCCCCTTCACAAATCCACTCTCCATTATATCCCCTCCCCCTCTCAATTAGTCTCTCTTTTTAAAAAAAATTTATTTATTTATTTATTTATTTATATATTTTTGGTTTTTTTGAGGTAAGGTCTCACTCTGGCCCAGGCTGACCTGGAATTAACTATGTAGTCTCAGGGTGGCCTCAAACTCACGGCAATCTTCCTATCTCTGCCTCCTGAGTGCTGGAATTAAAGGCATGTGCCACCATGCCTGGCTAGTCTTTCTTTTATTTTGACATCATCATCTTTTCCTCCTATTATGAGGGTCCTGTGTAGGTAGTACTAGGCATAGCAAGGTCATAGATATCCAGGCCATTTTGTGTCTGAAAGACTGCATTGTAAACAGTCCTAACCTTCCTCTGTCACTTCTTCTCAGCACTATGGTGCCTTTTGAGACATCCCAGAGGTCACTGCCATGTGAAAAGTGAAGTTTCTGTAACCAAAAGTGAGAGTAGCATTAATATATGGGTGTGAACGTTAAGAGAGGTGTTTACTGGGCAGTTTGGTGAGCATAATATATTCATTTAGCCAGACACCAGCAGGCGTTATACCCCTAGGGCTCATGACCTCCCCCATCATAGGTTCGAAGTATCAGGCATGCATTCCCTCTTTTGAAACAGGCCTCCAGTCCAATTCGAGACTGGTTGGTTTCCCCCATAACAGACATGCCACTATTGTACCTGGCTGGCCAAACTTAAGGCTTGTAATGTCCACTATTTATCTCTACTGACAACTTTTCTCTCTCCCGTGGAGCTGCATGCAGCATAGCTTTTTCCAGCTTTGGGTCAGCTGGTCTACAGGGAGGAGGTTTTCAGCTCAGCTCCAGCAAGATTTCTCAGTGATCTTGCAGCCCAAGCATGTAAATTCCTTAGCAATAGGGTCTTATCATCTATTCCTGGTGGGAAACCAAGAGTCTTGGCAAGGGCCTGTAATGTTTTGAGGGCATCAGGGATCACCCTGGCCAACAACTCACTGGAAGATATCCCATCCCTGGCACTGAAATATTTCTTTCTCTTTTTTTGGTTTGTCAAGGTAGGATCTCACTGTAGCCCAGGTTGACCTGGAATTCACTCTGTGTTCTCAGGGTGGCCTTGAACTCACAGTGCTCCTTCTACCTCAGCCTCCTGAGTACTGGAAGTAAATTGCATGTGCCACCACACCCGGCTTTGGCACTGAAATTTTTCTAGTAACAATCTACGGCTTCTGGGTATGCCATGTCCAAAAAAGTAGGGTTTCATATGACTTATTCATACCCTCTTAAATTTTGATTAACCCTCTCTCCACCCTTCTTTTACTTAATCTCTTCCCCTGACCTCACTTAGGCCATTCCACCCCCAGTAATCTGTTCATCTACTTACATATCTACAATTCCATCCCCTCAAGTCCTCCCCTCTCCTCCCTCCCTTATAACTCCTTTCTAGCTTACTGGCCTCTGCAACCGAGTTTTACTCACATAAAAGTCTAAACATTTTTAGCTAGGATCTACATAAGAGAGAGAACATTTGGCATTTGGCTTTATGGGCCCAGGTTACCTCACTTAGCATAATCCTTTCCAGATCCATCCATTTCTCTGAAAGTATCATTTCATTTTTTGTTTATTTTTTATTTATTTGAAAGTGACTGAAAGACAGGGAGAGAAAGAAGCAGATAGAGAAAGAATGGGTGCACCAGGGCCTCCAGCCTCTGCAAACGAACTCTAGATGCATGCGCCACCTTGTGCATCTGGCTTATGTGGGTCCTGTTGAATTGAGCCTCAAACAGGGATCCTTAGGCTTCACAGGCAAGTGCTTAACTGCTAAGCCATTTCTCCAGGCTCTGTAATTTCATTTTTTAAAATATTTTATTTAGAGCTGGGTGTGGTGGCACATGCCTTTAATTCCAGCAGAGGTAGGAGGATCACTGTGAGTTCGAGGCTACCCTGACACTACAAAGTGCATTCCAGGTCAGCCTGGACTAGAGTGAAATCCTACCTTGAAAAGCTAAAAAAAAAAAAAAAGTTTTTTTATTTATTTATGAGAGAGAGAGAGAGAGAGGGAAAGCATGCCAGGGCCTCCAGCCACTGCAAATGAACTCCAGATGCATCCACCACTTTGCGTCTGGCTTTACATGGGCACTGGGGAATCAAACTCAGGTCCTTTGGCTTTGCAGGCAAGCACCTTAACTGCTAAGCCATCTTTCCAGCCAATAATTTCATTTTTCTTTACTGCTGAATTGAACTCCAATAGGTGTTGTTTTTCCAACGCCCAACCACCCTACATCAACAGCATGGGAACCAGGATGTAGGGAGCTGAGAGCCCAGGCCTCTTCTCACTGCAGGAGTGTAGGGTCCAACCAGTCCCACACCAGCGTCAGGGAACAGGGAACTAGGAGCTGGGAAACCAGGAACCCAGGCCTACTCACTCTGTACCCATGCACCCTCCAGTGCAGGGGAACCAGAAGTCGGAGCTGGCTTTTTAAAAAATATTTTAGGGCTGGAGGGATGGCTTAGTGGTTAAGGCACTTGCCTGCAAAGCCAAAGGACCCAGGTTTGATTCCCCAGGACACACATAAGCCAGATGCCCAAGGTGACATATGTGTCTGGAGTTCATTTGCAGAGGCTAGAGACTCTGGCATGCCCATTCTGTCTGTCTGTCTGTCTCATAAATAAATAAAATATTTTATTTATTTATTTGAGAGAGGGAGATAGAGAGGAAGAATGTGTGCACGAGGGCCTCCAGCCACTGCAAACAATTTCCAGACACATGTGCTATCTTGCGCATGTGACTTTATGTAGGTACTGGGGAAATTAAACCTAAGTCCTTTGGCTTTGCAGGCAAACACCTTAATTGCTAAGTCATCTTCTCCAGCCCCATTTTTTTTTTTTTTTTTTTTTTTGCTTTTCAAGGTAGGGTCTCTGAATTCACTCTGTAGTCTCAGAGAGGCCTTGAACTCACGGTGATCTTCCACCTCTGCCTCCCAAGAGCTGGTATTAAAGACACATGCCACCACACCAGATTCCATAATATCTTTGTTGTTGTTTTGGTTTTTTCGAGGCCGGGTCTCACTCTAGCTCAGGCTGACCTGGAATTTACTATGTAGTCTCAGGGTGGCCTCGAACTCACAGCGATCCTCCTACCTCTGCATCCCAAGTGCTGGGATTAAAGGCATGTGCCACCACGCCCAGCTCATATTATCGTTTTTAAAAAATATTTTATTAAAAAAAATAAAGCCAGGTCTGAGACTACATAGTGAATTCCAGGTCAGCCTGAGCTACAGTGAGACCCTACCTTGAAAGACCAATAATAATAATAATAATAAAGAAAGAAAAATAAGCTGGGCGTGGTGGTGCATGCCTTTAATCCCAGCACTTGGGAGGTAGAGGTAGGAGGATGCTGTGAGTTTGAGGCCTCCCTGAGACTACATAGTGAATTCCAGGTCAGCCCAGGCTAGCATGTGGCCCTAACTTGAAAAAACAAATAAACAAATAAAATAAAATAAATACACAAAATAAAAATGTTGTATTTATTTGCAAGCAGAGAGATGGACATAGAGAGAAAGAGAGAGAGAGGGAGAGGGAATGGGCACTCCACAGTCTCTTGCCACTGTAAACGAACTCCAAATGCATGTATCACTTTGTACATCTTGCTTAGGTGGGCACTGGGGAATTGAACTCAGGTCATTAGGCTACATCTTTGTTGTTGTTGTTGTTTATTTTTTATTCAAGAGTGACAGACAGAGAGAGAAAAGAGGCACATAGAGAGAGAATGGGCATTCCAGGGCCTCCAGCCACTGCAAATGAACTCCAGATGCATGCACCACTTTGTGCATCTGGCTTATGTGGGTCCTGGGGAATGGAGCCTGGAACCAGGGTCCTTAGGCTTCATGGGCAAGCGCTTAACTGCTCAGCCATCTCTCCAGGCCCTGTGGATGACCTGGAATTCACTATGTAGTCTCAGGCTGGCTGTGAACTCACAGCAATCCTCCTACCTCTGGCTCCTGAGTGCTGAGATTAGAGGCGTGTGCCACCACACCCAGCCCCTCTTCTTGCTGTCTGGCACAGTATTTTCTCTTGAATTT
>PVKW010031992.1:0-24407 GCA_004027895.1 Orientallactaga bullata | reverse complement strand
CCTATTCTCTCTCTAAAATAAAATAAAATAAAATTAAATTAAATTAATCCTTTCTTGGCTGGATGGGACCCTCCTAGCCTAAGACCTATTCTCTGATCAAAACCCTGAAGCCTAGTGCACCCTCAGCCCTGCCCCCTCCACTTACCTCTGTTCACCCACAACAATGCACTGGGGCTACCTGTACTGTCCTCTGTCAGATGCCTGTGACAGACAACTAATTCCCAGTTCACAGCAAATTGCAGGTAACGACTGATAGAGCCATTTAGGGCCCTCCTGCCTTTGACTATACGGTGGGTGCGAGCAGGCGCAGTGATGTGTCTCCCACATCACTGTCACAGCCCACAGGGCCCAACATGTAGGCGTTGTTTCATAAGTTCTCGACAGATGGCCGTAGACAGGACAGGAGGGAGAGAGTGAACCAGGGCTTGTCACCCTCTGAAATCCCAAGGGAATTTGGTTTGGAAGCTGTCCCGTGCTCTGGGAAGTGCAGAACACAGTAACCCAAATTCACTGTAGAAATGTGAATTGCAAAGCTTTTATTCCGCTGAGGTCACTTCGAAGGAGAGCACATAGTAAGACAAAGCCATCCCCAGGAATGTGGAGGCTTCCTTCTGCGGGTCCCTGACTCACCTTCCAGACGCAGCGGTGACGTGGGTCTCGGGCAAGGTGCTCATCGCTGCCAGGCGGGACTTGAGATGACTCAGTCCACACTCCAGCCGGGCCTCCTGCGGCCGCGCTTGGGCCTCAAGGTCCCAAAGCTGCGCCTGTCGAGGGCTGATGTCACTGTCTCCCCACCAGTGTCACGGCCCTGACTCCTGCCTCAGTCACCGGGAGACTTTCTTTTCTTCACCATGGAGCACTAATTGGTCACTTTCAGGTATCTTCTTCAGTCTTCATTCTTTCTTTTCTTTTCCTTTTTTTTTTTTTTTTTTTTTTGTTTTGTTTTGTTTTCAAGGTAGGGTCTCGCTCTAGTCCAGGCTGATCTGAAATTCACTCTGTACTCTCAGGGTGGCCTGGAACTCATAGAGATCCTTCTACCTCTGTCTCCCAAGTGCTGGGATTAAAGGCTTGTGCCAGCACTCCAGCCTTTCAGTCACTCTCCACTTAATTTTTTTTTAACTTTTTACTGACAACCTCCACAAATATAGAGAATATTCTATGATCACAATCCCCTCCCACCACTCCTTTTTTCCCTCTCCCAAATCTCCCTCCCTCCACTGAATCTCTCCTTTCCAACTAGTCTCTCTTCTGTTTTGATGTCATCATTTTCCCCCTCTTATTAGGCAAGTCTTGTGTGGGTAGTGTCAGCCACTGTGAGGTTATGAATATATATAAATACACATTCATATATTTATTTGTTTTTCAAGGTAGGGTCTTACTCTAGCCCAGGCTAACCTGGAATTCACTCTTAGTCTCAGGGTGGCCTCAAACTCATGGCGTTCGTCCTACCTCTGCCTCCCGAGTGCTGGGATTAAAGGCGTGCGCCACCACACCCGGCTGAGGTTATGAATATTAAGGAGACCTTAATATTGGATCTGGAAGACAGCCTTGTAAGCAGTGCTCCCCTTCCTTTGGCTCTTACATTCTTCCCTCTACCTCTTCTGCAGTGATCCCTGAGCTTTCCAGGGTGTGATTGAGATGTCTCATGCAGTACTAAACATTCCACTGTCACTTCCTGTCAGCAGTATGGTGAAGTCTGAGTCACCCCAGTGGTCACCGCCATATGAATAGAGAAGCTTCTCTAACCAAAAGTGAGAGTAGCCTTAATATATGGGTATAAATGTGTTTAGAGGGCACTTAGGTGGGCATAATATATCTGTGGAGCAGGCCTCGAATGCAATCGCACACATGCCACCATTGCTCCAGTTGATACATTTCACCTTCCACTTTATTTTTTTGGAACAAGAGACAGAATCTCCCTGAACCTAGCTAACCAGAAAGCCCTAGGGAATCTTTCCATCTCTACCTCCCTAGCACTGGAGTTACAGGCATTGTGGAGCCCAGCCTCTATGAGACAGAGAGAGAGTGCTGGAACCCTGAACTCAGGCCTTCATGCTTAAGCAGCAAGTATTTTACCCACTGAGACATTTCCCTAGTCCAACTTATCTCTTTTTAAAATTTTTTTAATTTACTTATTTACTAGCACAGAGAGAAAGCGAGGGAGAGAGATAGAGAATGGCCTTGCCAGGGCCCCTTGCTGCTGCAAACAAACTCCAGATACAAGTGCCACTTTGTGCATCTGCTTTTATGTGGGTACTGGGGAATTGAACCAGAGCCCTCAGGCACTGGAAGCACCTCAACCACTGAGCCATCTCTCCAGCCCAACTTCTCTTTCTTAAAAGACTCTCTCCAACTTCTCTTTCTTTCTTTCTTTTTTTTAAATTTTTTCTTGTTTATTTTTTATTTATTTACTTGAGAGCAACAGATAGAGAGAGAAAGAGGCAGAGGAGAGAAAAGAGACAATGGGCACGTCAGGACCTCCAGCCACTGCAAACGAACTCCAGATGCATGTGCCCCCTTGTGCATCTGGCTTATATAGGTCCTGGGGAATCAAGCCTCGAACAGGGGTCCTTAGGCTTCACAGGCAAGCGCTTAACCACTAAACCATCTCTCCAGCCCCAACTTCTCTTTCTTAAAAGAAGCAATGATAGCCTGGAGACGGCAGCTCAGAAGAACTTATCTGTCTATTCAAAATGCCTCTTCTTTGCCATTTTTGAGAGTCAGACAAGTGGTCTTGCCCCTGCAGGTCAGTCCCCAGTCACTACCCCTGCGGAAAACCTGAGTGGGAAAGCCAGGATGAGGCACCATGGGAATGAAACCCTGGCTTGCTCATCACTGAGGGTGGCCAAGCTTTGGCTATATTCAGATGGCTCTGCCCACTTGTCACCAGCTTGCAAGTTCTGACACAGCTCAGCATGGACAGCGGGGAAGTGACCACAGGTCTCACTCAGGTCAGAGAGAGTGCTGCACTGTTCACAGTCCAGGACGGCGTTCCTCCTACCCCATCCTGTTTTCCTCTTCTCTGCTTGGGAAGGCCACTAGGACTGCACAGCTGAGTGCCCAGAAAGCTGCCTGCAGGAAAGAGCTGTGTGGTTCAGCCGGGGTGGGTGGTCAGCTTTGGGCTGATGCACATAGCCTGCAGGCTTCCCAAGATGCTATTAGAGATATCTGCAGCTTGGGTGTCATTCATAAAAGTACTATTGTCCCAGAGAAGCTGGCAGGACTGATTGCTGTAGCTGGAAAACTTCTGAGGCAATGCTGATGCAGGTTGGTCTCCTCATTTGACAATGGGGGACACTGAGGCCTGGATCCCATTGACAGAGAATGAGCTAGATAAACCTCAAAGCAGTGCTGATCATCGTAAAGTAGGATGTCTCCCTGCAAACAGGACGTCTGACTCTCCATTCCTAGGTGCCAACACCCAGCTTTGCTCAGTGACAAATTCTGGTGCATGTTACATGACTTCTCCTGGGGAGCCACGAACAAACATCTGTTCACTCCAGACAGGGCACTGATGACAGAGCATAGAATCGAAAGAAACAACTCCACCCAAGACTAGCTTAGTGAGCCAGTAAGTTTAATGGGAACTACTCAAAAGAGCATGGGTGAAGGTTACTTACAGGAGTACGGGTGATTCAAAGGCCACTGTATCACTGTACCCCAGCATAGGTGATGACTCACAAAAGCTGCATCCCTGGTGCTTCCTGGGAAGAAAGACACAATACATGTATGTGTGGGTGTGGGTGTATGTGTGTGGGTGTGCCTCCACTCTTCTCGCCATTTTATTTTCTGTAAGGGTTGCTGTTGGTAGTTGCCTATTGGTTGTTTTAGGTTACCAAATAATTTCATGGGACTAGGAGTGAATTGAAGAAATAATTGTTGTCACCCAGGGGTAAATATGATGACTGTTTTCCAAAAATGGATAAAATAGCGGGAGGAAGTTTTATTTCTTCATTTCGATGGCAATGAGATCATCTCTCTTGTCACAAAATATAGCTGCCTCTTGTCGTATGGGAGCTAAAGTTGTGATCAATGCATGGACGTTGAAGTGTTTACGGAAGGGTATGGAGCACTCTCCCATAGTGTTGGTCATTGGGTCCGTCTGCCAGCCACCCTTTTCATGCTCCCCTCTGTGATGCTGGGAGTAAGACTCTGAAAACTCTGCCCTTCACGAGCTTGGTTCCTGCTGAGATCCATAGCTCTTCCTGCTTTGCTTCCTGTCTTACAAACAGACTTTCACTCATGCAGCAGCACTGAGTTCCACCTCCTTGCGCTTGCCTCACCTTTATGCATCTGGCTAACATGGGATCTGGAGAGCCAAACATGGGTCCTTAGGCTTCACAGGCAGGTGCCTTAACCACTAAGCCATCTCACCAGCGCCCCCATTTTCTTGATAAACTGCTAGAGCCATCCTCACCTGACTTATTTAGGTACTGCAACCCTGGAGGTTGCAGCTAAACCTTACACTTACATCCTAGGGGACAATTCTCCATGCTGTGACAGCTTTTGGTAAAGACTGTCTTTTTCAAAGTTTACATAAGCAAGCAGTTTTGGAAGCTAGAGATAATGTCTCTCAGGAGCCACAGGTAAGGTTTTCTGACCAGAACAGTAGTAATAATGGCTCCCTCTGGGGCAAATCTAAATGAATTCCCCAAAATTCCTAAGCTCCAAAACTTCAGAGTATGACCACATCTAGGGGAAAAAAAAAAATCTATTTTGTTTATTGTGATGCTGTTTATTAAAACAAACATTGAAAAACTTCCAAAATTCTCATTAATAAGAGATCAGTTAAGTAAAATAGACTGCTTCACTTTAAGGAACACTCCCGGAGTCAGTAATGCTAATGCAGATAGATGATCAAGGCAGGGTGGTCAAAGAGGTAAAACGAAGTCATGTGGGTCGGTTCAAGTTCTGTTTGGTATACTGATGAGAACTGAGGACACAGATACAAAAGAAGGAAGACCGAGTGAAGACAGGAAAAAGCGGGCCATCTACACACCAAGGACAGAGGCCTCAGAAGAAATAACCTGAGGATTCCTCCGCCTCAGAGTTCTAGCCACTAAGACTATTGGAAAATCAATTTCCATTATTAAAGCCAGCCCTAGCTAACCAATACAGAAGGCTGGCTAATACTGGTCTTATAAGATTGAAGATCTCCTGAGCTCAAGGTTCCTCAGACCCACTATGTATTTATCATCCACACAGGCCCACCCCTGCATCATTCCCTGGAGACTAAAGACCAGAGAAACCCGCATAAAAATGGTGCTCATGGCGCTTACTATAAGGAGAGTGATAGACTGTCTGAATCCATTTAGGGGGCTGAAGAGATTGCTGAGTGGTTAAGGCACTTGCCTGCAAAGCCAAAGGACCCAGGTTCGATTCCCCAGTACCCACGTAAGTCAGATGCACAAGGTGGTGCATGCATCTGGAGTTCATTTGCAGTGACTGGAGGCCCTGGCACACCCATTCTCTCACTCTGTCTCTCGCTCTCTGCCTGCCTCTTTCTCTCTCGCCCTCATAAATAAATAAATAAACAAATAAATAAGTGTTTTTTAAAATCAGCCAGGTATGGTGGCGCATGCCTTTAATCCCAGCACATGGGAGACAGAGGTAGGAGAATCGCCATGAGTTCAAGAACACCCTAAGACTACATAGTGAATTCAAGGTCAGCCTGGGCTAGAGTGAGACCCTACCTCAAAAAACAAACAAACAAAAAGCAGGTTATAGAGATGGCTTAGCAGTTAAAGTGCTGTCTGCAAAGCCTAAGGACCCAGGTTTAATTCCCCAGGACCCATGTACCCCAGATTACAAAGTAGTGCATGTGTCTGGAGTTCGTTTGCAGTGGCTGGAGGCTCTGGTATGCCCATTCTCTCTCTCTCTCTCAAATAAATTAATTGATTTTTTTTAAAATCCATTTAGGAATCTGAAGATATAGTCCAGATTGTAGAGGTTTTGCCCATTGTAACAATGACCTTTTAATTGCTGGGACAAAACACCCAACCAGAGGCAGCATATGGAAGGAGAGGATTGATTTTAGCTTATAATTTCAAGGGGAAATTGCTTTACGGTGGGGAAAGGATGGCATGAGTAGGAATCTGGCTCACATTGTCAGAATATCAGCTGGGAGGAAGCAATAAGAGTGAGCCAGTTAGCACTGGTAAATGGGGCTAGATCATAAAATCCCAAGGCCCACCCCAGGGACACACCTCCTCCAGCAAAACCCCACCTTCCAAAAGGTCCACCAGCTGGGGATTAAATTGAGGCTTAACCACAAACACTTAAGGCTAGGGCAACATTCCACATTCAAACCACCACACCTAGCATGCGTGAAAACCTGGGTCTGACCTCTAACACGAGGTAAACCAGGTGTGTTGGCACATACCAGTAATCCTAGGACTTGAGAGGTGGAGGCAGGAGGATTAAGAGCTCAAAGTTTTCCTTAGGCTACATAGCAAGTTTAAGGCTGTCTCTGTCCTCTCACCAGGCAAATGTATAGATGTGGGCCATGCCAACCCAGCTGCTGTCAGCATACCACTGCTTAGGAATGTTTTGACCTCTCAGCATTGCTGCTGACCTTACTTCACATGCCTTCTTGAGTGGGTGTGCCCTCTGACAGCTAAGTCGGCAATTCCCTACATTGGTTCCTCTCTGTTGAAATACCTGGTATGGCTTCTGTTTTCCCAAGTGCACCGCAAAGAGCATGCCAGGGCTGAACTCCATGTTGGACCATGTTATTCCTGAGACACAAAAGGCACGAGTTCCAGCACTTAAAGAGGAATGAGAGCCAGCCCCGGACAGCCTCAGAGCACACACACAGACAGTGCGGCATCTTCTGATGTTACCTTTAGGAAGCCTCTCCTGAGGTGGCTGAGCAGTGACACGCAAGGCTGGTGTCCTGATTAACACTGTCAGGAATGGGCCCAGCAAGTGTCAAGAGTAGCATTATCGCCATTCATTTGCTGTCCATCAAATCAACTGAATGCAGAATGTTCAAGAATGTTTGGTTTTTGTTTTGTTTTGTTTTGTTTTGTTTTGTTTTGTTTTGTTTTGTTTTGTTTTGTTTTGTTTTTCAAGGTAGGGCCTCACTCTAGCTCAGGCTGACTTGGAATTCACTGTGTAGTCTCAGGGTGGCCTTGAACTTGTGGCAATCTTCCTGCCTCTACCTCCCCTGTGCCACCATGCCTGGCCTAAGAATTTTTTTTAAGAGCAGGGGAGATAGCTCCGTGGATAAAGCATTTGTCACATAAATCCCTCCATTTGCCTTTCCACTGGAACTCATAACAAATACTGCTACACTCTCCCAGCCAGCATCTACCTTGTGTACAGTGTAACCTCAGGGAATTATATTGAAGCAGTCAAGTCATAGACTCAGGATAGTGTAGAGCTCAAGTTCTCTTGAAGATTGATGGCTCCAGCGTCCAGTTAGAGATGGTAGGGAGAGCAAGCAGGCGCACATGATTGCAGGTAGGGACTGGGCCTTGAGAAACTCTAGTAATGGATGGTGAAAAGCAGGACTGGACTGGAAAGCTGGCTTAGCAGTTAAGGCGCTTACCTATGAAGCCTAAGGACTCAGGTTCAACTCCCCAGAACCCATGTAAGCCAGACACACAAGGTCATGCATGCAAACAAGGTGGTGCACAAATCTGGAGTTCAACTGCAGTGGCTAGAGGCCCTGATGTACCAATTCTCTCCCTCTCTCTCTCTCTCTCTCTCTCTCCTTCTCTCTCTTGCTCTCTCTGTCTCATAAATTTTGTTTTAAAAATTGAAGAAAAAAAAAGCAGGACCCACTATATTCCTTCCCCCCAGCAGAGTTTGTTGCTCTAGCACACTGAAGACAGTGGCAGGTAATTCTCAGAAAGATGGCTCGGCGGTTAAGGTGCTTGCCTTAACCCTGGTTCAGTTCCCCAGTAGCCACATAACTCCAGATGTACAGAGTGACACATACATCTAGAGTTCGTTTGAAGCAGCTGGAGGCCCTGGTGCTCCTATTCATTCCTCCCTCTCTCCTTGCAAATAAATAAATAAATAAATAAATAAATAAATAGAAGATTCTGCAAAACCAAGGAGGCACTCAACAGAATAAAAAGACAGCCTACACGGTGGGAGAAAACCTCTGCCAGTTTTGGATCCTACAGGGGATTCATGTCCAGAATACACAAAGACGTCAAATGAACACCCAGAGAGCCAGCAATCCAACCAGTTCAGTGGGCAAATGAACTGAACCCTTTTCAAAAGCGGTACAAATGGCCAATAATGGCATGGAAAAAATGTTCAACATCTTTAACCATCAGGGAAATGTGAATCAAAACTGCATTGACATTCCAACTCAACTTGGCTATCAGAAAGGGGAAAATTGCTGGCAAGAATGCAGGGAAAAAGAAACTCCTATACACTGTTGGTTAGCGAGGCAGGGGCAGGGGATACATATTAGTCCAGCCACTATGGAAATCAACATAGAGGCTCCTTGTAAAACTAAAATGAGCTGGTTGTGCTGGCACATGCTTGGGAGGCAGAGGAAGGAGGATCATGGTGAGTTTGAGACCAGCCTGAGACTACAATAGTGAATTCCAGGTCAGCCCGGGCTATAGCAAGACCCTATCTTAAAAAAAACAGGGTTGGAGAGA
Source organism: Orientallactaga bullata (assembly GCA_004027895.1). Lineage (NCBI taxonomy): Eukaryota > Metazoa > Chordata > Mammalia > Rodentia > Dipodidae > Orientallactaga > Orientallactaga bullata. The sequence goes on along the minus strand of PVKW010031992.1, from coordinate 15,783 downwards.
TGGCTTAGCAGTTAAGGTGCTTGCCTACAAAGCTAAAGGACCCAGGTTTGATTCCCCAGGACCCATGTAAGCCAGATGCACAAGGTGGTGCATGTGTCTGGAGTTTGATTGCAGTGGCTAGAGGTGCCTATTCTCTTTTTCTATCTGCATCTCTCTCTCTCATAAAAAAAATTTTTTTTAAGCCAGGCATGGTGGCATATGCCTGTAATCCCAGCATTTGGGAGGCAGAAGTAGGAGGATTACCTGAGTTCAAGGCCACCCTCAAACTACATAGTAAATTCCAGGTCAGCGTGGGCTAGACTGAGATCCTACCTTGAAAAAACAAAAAAAAAAAAAAATTTTTTTTAAATGGCTAGAAATGGTTTAGAGATGGTAAGGTACTTGCCTACGAAACCTAAGGACCCAGGTTCAATTCCCCAGAACCCACAAAGTGAGCTGCACATAGAGGTGCATACACCTGGAGTTTGTTTGCAGTGGCTACAGGCCCTGGTATGCCATTCTCTCTCTCTCTTTCTCTCTCTCTCTCTCTCTCTCTCTCTCTCACTGTTTCTCTTTCTCTTTCTCTCTCTCTCAAATAAATACTTTTTTTGTTTGTTTGTTTGTTTGTTTTTTGAGGTAGGGTTTCACTCTAGCCCAAGCTGACCTGGAATTCACTATGTAGTTTCAGGGTAGCCTTGAACTCATAGTGATCCTCCTACCTCAGCCTCCCGAGTGCTGTGATTAAAGGCCTGCGCCACCACACCTGACTCAAATAAATAATTTTTTTTAATAAGGGGGTGGAGAGATGGCTTAGTGGTTAAGACACTTGCCTGAAGTTTGATTTCGCAAGACCCAGGTAAGCCAGATGCACAAGGTGGCGCATGCATCTGGAGTTTGTTTGCAGTGACTGGAAGCCCTGGTGTGCCCATTCTCTCTCTCTGCCTCTTTCCCTCTCTTAAATAAATAATATTTTTTAAAAAAATAATAAAAACAAGGTTGGAGAGATGGCTTAGTGGTTAAGGAGTTTTCCTGCCAAGCCAAAGGACCCAGGTTCGATTATTCCCCACAGGACCCACATAAGCCAGATATACGTGGTGCATGTATCTAGAGTTCATTACAGCAGCTGAAGGCCCTGGCACACCCATTTTTCTCTCTCTTACTCTCTCGCTCTCTTGCTCTCTCTCTCCCTTCCTCCCTCTTTCTCTTTCTCAAATAAATAATATTAAAAATATTTTTAAAAAAACTAAAAATAGAACTATCATAAATTCCCAGGTGTGGCACCAACCACAATAGCCAATTAATGGAACCAGCTTGGGTGCCTATTCACAGATGAATAAAGACAACGTAATACACACATATATAAGGAAATATTCAGCCATAAGGAATAAAAATATTTACTTTTGTAGGAAAAATGGATGAAACTGGTGATTTGTCTTAAGTAAAGTAAACTAGACTGATAACTACGAGTATCACGTGGTTTCTGTCATATGCAGAATTGAGGAGGGGAATGAAGGAAAGAGGTCATTTAGGGAGGAGAAAAGGGGGGAGGAGACAAGAAGAGGCTGATGTGAAGTAAATATCAAGTCATATGCATGTATGAAAATATCACAGAGCAAGCCATTGCACAAATATAATTAATAAGTCCAGGTTTCCTTTCATTAAACATCTTTTTTTTTGCGGGGGGGGGGGCGGTTCCAAGTTAGGGTCTCACTCTAGCTCAGGCTGACCTGGAATTCACTATGTAGCCTCAGGGTGGCCTCGAACTCATGGCAATCCTCCTACCTCTGCCTCCCGAGTGCTGGGATTAAAGGTGTGTGCCACCACGCCCGGCATCATTAAACATCTTCTTTTGTGTGTGTATGCATGTATGTATATGTGTGTGTGTATGGGTATACACTTGCCTCCACCATGTGGAAGTCAGAGTATAACTGCCAGGTGTTTCTCCTCACTCTGCCTGTGAGCTTCAGGACTCCCGTGGCTTGGTTGGTCATAGGTGCTTAGGGGTTCCAAAGCATGTGCCACTTTGCAGTCAGCTTTAGGTGGGCCCTGAAGCAGAGTGAACTCACGTTGGCAGGATTGCAAGGAAGCATCTTTAAACATTGAACCATCTTCCCAGCCCCATTTCATTAAACGTGTGTATGGAGAAAATGTGTATGTGTGTTACCGTCCTCTAAGAGAGTGACTTGGAGGCTCAAAACTCACCAAAGTGCTGAGAAGTGACAGCTGACTGTTCAGCAATGGATGACGCATCTCTAGCACACCCTTTGATGGCTCCAGGACCTGTAGAAGAGGTGGTGGTAAAAGCCAAAGGATGGGGAGGAGAGCTTGGGATAGTGTCTCCCAGACATTAAGTGGTCATTATATTCACACCACACAGTGACTGTCTAATCTGCACAAGACCTGCATGAGCTGGGCATGGTGACACATGCCTTTAATGCCAGCACTCGGGAGGCACAGGTAAGAGAACTGCTGTGAGTTCAAGGCTACCCTCAAACTACATAGTAACTTTCAGGTCAGCCTGGGCTAAAGCAAGACCCTACCTTGAAAAAAAAACAAAATTTATGATGTTATGAATAAGCTTTATGGAAACCTACTTCTTTGGATAATGGTGCACTCAGAAGCCATAGATTGTTACTAGAAAAATTTCAGTGCCAGGGATGGGATACCTTCCAGTGAGTTGTTGGCCAGGGAGGTCCCTAATGCTCCCAAAACATTACAGGCTATTGCCAAGGTTCTTGGTTTCCCTCCAGAAGTAGATGGTAAGACCCTATTGCTGAAGACTCCACATGCTTGGCCTGAAAGGTCACTGAGAAATTAAGCTGGAGCTGAGCTGAAAACCTCCTCCATGTAAACCAGCTGACAGAAAGCTGGAAAAGGCTATAGTGCGCGCACCTCTATGGGGCAGAGAAGTCATCAGCAGTGACAAACAACAGCAGACATTGCAAGCCTTAAGTTTATCCAGACAGGCCAAAGGAGCCAATGGGTGCAACAGTGGCATGTCTCTTATGGGGGAAACCAGTTGCTCAATAATTGGACTGAAGGCATGCTCCATGGGAGAGAATACATGCCTAGTACTAAAAACCTAGTGAAAAGCCTATGGCAGGGGAAGTCATGAGCCCTGTTGTTTACCTAAATGCATCTTATCTGCCCTATAAGCACTACTTTTTTTTTTTTTTTTTTTTTTTTTGGTTTTTCATTTTTCGGTTTTTCAAGGTTAGGGTCTCACTCTAGCCCAGGCTGACCTGGAATTCGCTATGTAATATCAGGGTGTCTTCAAACTCATGGTAATCCTCCTACCTTTGCCTCCTGAATGCTGGGATTAAAGGCATGCACCACCATGCCTGGCTTATTTTTTAATGTTCATACCCATATATCACTGCTACTCTCACTTTTGGTTAGAGAAGCTTCTCTTTTCAGATGGCAGTGACCACTGGCATGACACAAAAGGCACCATGATGCTGAGGAGTGACAGAGGAGTGTTCAGCACTGAGACATCTCTATCACACCCTCCAAGGCTCAGAGTCCATTGCAGAAGAAGTGGTGGAAAGAATGTAAGAGTCAAAGGAAGGATAGGACTGCTTACAATGCAATCTTCCAATAACAAAATGGCCTGGATATCCATGACCTCACAGTGCCTGGTACTACCTACAGAGGACCCTTACAATAGGAGGAAAAGATGATGACATCAGAATAAAAGAGAGACTAATGGAGAAAGGGAAGGGATATGACAGAATGTGGATTTGTGAAGGGGAAAGTGGGGGAGAGAAGGGAATTATCATGGATTATTGTCTATAATTATGGAAATTGTCAACAAAAAAGTGATTATTTTTAAAAATTGCTTAGCAGTTAAGGCACTTGCCTGCAAAGCCAAAGGACCTCAGTGCAATTCCACAGGACCCATGTAAGCCAGATGCACAAGGTGGCGCGTGCGTCTGGAGTTCATTTGCAGTGGCTGGAGGCCCTGGTGTGCCCATTCTCTCTTCTCTCTCTCTCTCTCTCTCCTGTGTCTTTCTTTCTCTTGAATAAATAAATAAAAATAAAAAATAAAAATAAAAAGACCTGCATGATATTGAGTCCACCAGCAGATTGTAGTGGATGATGGAAGGGGCGGGGGGGAAAGACATCAATACAGAAGAGTGAATAGTAGGAAAAAAGTGGGTGTTTAGTGGAAGGAGATGGGGAAGCAAAGAAAGGAGAGTGGTGGAGAGGATCACATAAATTTTTTGATAAAGTTTTTAATTTTATTAAAAAATAAATGTTTGGGGCTGAAGAGATGGCTCAATGGTTAAAGGCACTTTCTTGCAAAGACAGACGGCCTTGGTTTGATTCCTCAGTACTCACATAAAACCAAATGCCCACCGTGGCATATGTGTGTGAAGTTCATTTGAAGTGGCAAGAGACCTGGTTGCACCCATTCTCTCTCTCTCTCTCTCCCCCCTGTTTTAAAATAAGTACTTATTGAGAATTTTATACTAATTTGCATGCAGAGAGAGGAGATAGAGAATGGGCAGGCCAGAACCTCATGCCCCTGCCAATGAACTCCAGACACTTTGTCCACCTGGCTTTACGTGGGTATTGGGGAATGGCACCTAGGTTGTCAGGCTTTGCAAGCAAGCACCTTTAACTGCTGAGCCATCTCTCCAGGTCTAAGTTAAAAAAGAAGGAGAAGAAGGAGGAGGAGGAGGACCAACATAACAGCCCATATGAGAAAAGGGCACCTCAACAGAGGGCTGGAGGTTTGCACGGGGACATTCATGCCACCTTCTTGACATTGTGAACTAACCATTTCTTAAAACTGTCAGTCAATATAAAAAAGGAGTCTCCTGGTTTTCACCCTACCCAGGGGCGAGGCTCAGGGCTAGGATAAGGGCATCTGTGTTCTTACTCCTTTTTTTTTTTTCTTAAAAAAAAAAAGCCTCCTAAAGTTCAATGGTTAGATTTTAGACCAAGTCAAAAAGTCCCCACATTCAAAACAACTGAGAGAACCAGCTGCTCCAGTCGCAGTCAAAGGAAAATTCCACGGGCTTTCCCTGAAGGAGCCCCTCACACAAGCTCTTATTTCTCCAGTCTGCCAACTTGAGGTCAGTGTGGCTTAGAAAGGTGTGGCGTTTCTATCAGCCAGCCCTGGCCTCCCAGGTCAGAGCTGAGCAAACAGGAGACCTGGGGACGACCATTTCTTCATGGGGCACTGTGGTGGGTTTTTCCAAGGGAATGAAAGGTCGCCTTTGTACAGAGCAGAGTGGAGGGAGGATCTGCTATTCGTGGCCGCCTGCTCTCCATGACCTCATTCGTGTTGACTCTCGCCATTCCATCTCTCTGGAGCCACAGGGAAGGCAGGGCGGGGACTGAAGAACACCACCACCGGAGTAGGAAGGGTCAGAGAAGGCAGAGCAAGTGACTGCTACCGTCCCCCACCCAGGGGACCGGGGCCTAGGGCCCAAGGAAGGGGGAGACCTTGAGGGGTGCCCAGCGTGCTCAGGTGTCAAATGCCTGTGTGTTGTTTTGTTTTGTTTTGTTTTGTTTTGTTTTCCCTCCCTTTGGCAAAAGGAACATGGAAGTGACACTTGCCCTGTCATTTAGGCACTTCCTGGAAAGCCACAATTGCCCATCACTTTATAATTACTCTTCCATTTGGAACACTTGTTTCCGTGAGTTCTATTCTTACGTTCCTTCCTCACCTTGAGAAACAAGACAAAACACTTGAAAGGCTTCTTGAGGTATGTGTGTGTGTGTGTGTGTGTGTGTGTGTGTGTGTGTTTTCTCTCCAGGACTTTCACATATTCCATGCTGTCTTTAGAACACCTAATTTAACTTATTTTCAAGTGAGATCATTTTTCTTTTTTAAAAAAATTTTTTAGGGCTAGAGAAATGGCTTAATGGAAGACACTTGCCTACAAAGCCTAAGGACCCAGGTTTGATTCCGCAGGACCCACGTAAGCCAGATGCACAAGGGGGCGCATGCATCTGGAGTTCCTTTACAGTGGCTGGAGGCCCTGGTGCACCCATTCTCTCTCTCTCTCTCTCTATCTCTCTCTCTACCTGCCTATTTCTCTATCTCTCAAATAAATAATAAAATATGTAGTATATATATATATTTTTAATTATTTATTGGATAGAGAGCAAAGTACAGAGGAAGAGAGAGAGAGAGTGGGTGCACCAGGGCCTCCAGCCACTGCAAACTCCAGATGCCACCTTGTGCATCTAGCGTACATGGGTACTAGAGAATCAAACCTGGGTCCTTAGGCTTCACAGGCAAGTGCCTTAACCCCTAAGTCATCTCTCCAGCACACAGATCTTTTTTTTTTCTTTTTGAGGTAGGGTCTCACTGTGGTCCAGGCTGACCTGAAACTCACTATGTAGTCTCAGGGTGGCTTAGAACCCTCAGTGATCCTCGTACCTCTGCCTCCCAAGTGCTGGGATTAAAGACATGCACCACCACACCCAGCACAGATCATTTTTTTGAGGGAAAAAAAAGGAGGAGTGAATTATTTTCTCTGCATAGCCGAGAATGGTGTGTCACCGCCTGATCGGGCAGTAGCTGTTTCTCCTCCTTATTCCTCCACTTTGTGTGTGGGGGGGGGGGGGTGCATGCTGGCACATGTGTGTGCAGGTGTTCATGAACATGTGTGTGCCCTGTGATATGGAAGACAGAGGTCAACATCAGGTGTCTTCCTCAATTGTTCTCCATCTTTGTTGCTGTTGTTTTGTTTCTTTTTTACTTATTTATTTATTTATTTTGGTTTTTCGAGGTAGGGTCTCACTCTAGCCAAGGCTGACCTGGAGTTCACTCTGTATTCTCAGAGTGGCCTTGAACTCACAGTGATTCTCCCACCTCTGCCTCCTAAGTGCTGGGCTTCATTCAATTCATTTTTAGAAGCAGTACATAACAAGGCATGAGTATGTCATGTCTAGTCATTGCCTTTCATATCAATACTGATTCTTTGAAAAAACGTTTTTATTTATTTATTTATTTATGAGAGAGAAAGAGAGAGAGAGAACGGGCATGGCAGGGCCTCTAGCCACTGCAAACAAACTCCAGATGTATGTGCCATCTCGTGCATCTGGCTTACGTTGGCGCTGGGGAATTGAACCTGTGTCTTTAGGCTTCACAAGCAAGTGCCTTTACCACTAAGCCATTTTTCCATCCCCTGATTCTTGCCCTTTGTAAACAACACTGCTGCAGGTATCATGTGAAAATACATATCTTTGTACATTCATGGTTTGATTTCTAAGGATCAGATGCTCAGGAATGGAAAGGGGAGCTGTATTTTCATTAAAAATTTCTTTTCATGTACATTGTATGTGTGGTGTGGAGTGTGTGTGGTGTATGCACATGTATGTTGATGCAGTGCCCTGTGTGCTCACCAGAGATGCCCCCATGGGCTCACCCTCAGAGGCCGGAAGAGAAGATTGAGTGTGTCCCTCCATCATTCATCAGTCTGTTTGTTCTGTGCAAAGGAGTCTCTTTTTTTTAAAAAAAATTATTTTTATATTTATTTGCAAGAAGACAGAGGAGTGGTAGCCCACCAGGGCATGGTGCCACTGCAAATGAACGCCAGATTGCATACACCACTTTGTGCATTTGGCTTTACATGGATACCTGGGTCGTTAGGCTTTGCAGTTAAGTGGCTTAACCGCTAGGCCATCTCTCCAGCCCACGTTTTACATTTTCATATCATAGATAAATCTACCCTTTCTAAGTTTTCCTGTTTGAAAAGGACTATACTAAAAGGGCTGGGGAGATGGTTCAGCAGGTAAAGGCACTTTCTTGCAAGCCTACTGACCCAAGATTGATCCTCCTTATAGTCAGCAACAAATTGGGACATTTGTCTGTAATCCCGACGCATCTATGGGAATGGAGGCAGAGCCAGGAGAATCTAGAAGCTCTCAAGCAGCAGTGGCAAGAGAGACCCCATCTCAGAAGAAGATGGAAGGGGCTGGAGAGATGGCTTAGAGAAAAGGCACTTGTGTACAAAGCCTAGGAACCCAGTACCCACGTAAGCCAGGTGCACAAGGTGGTGCATGCACCTGGAGCTCGTTTGCAGTGGCTGGAGACCTTAGTGTACCCATTTTCTCTCCTTTATCTGCCTCTCTTTTTCTCTCTTTCTCAAAAATAAATAAATAACTTTTAAAAATATTTTAATTTTATTTATTTATTGGAGAGAAAGCGGGGGAGAGAGAGAGAATGGGCACACCAGGGCCTCCAGCCACTGCAAATGAACTCCAGATGCATGTGCCACCTTGTGCATCTGGTTTACATAGGTCCTGGGGAATCGAACTAAGGTCCTTTGGTTTTGCAAGCAAGTGCCTTAACCGCTAAGCCATCTTCCCCATCCCAATAAGATACTTTTTTTAAAAGTACGCCTTTAATCTCAGCACTCGGGAGGCAGAGGTAGGAGGATCACCATGAGTTCGAGGCCACCCTGAGACTGCATAGTTAATTCCAGGACAGCCTGGGCTACAGCAAGACCCTACCTTGAAAAGACAAAAAAAAAAAAAAGTTTTCACAAAAAAGGAAATGGAAGGAGAGGAGAAACACTTGAGGCTGGGCCTCTGCCCTCCACCTGAGTGCCATGTCACACATATGCCCACATACACATACACAGATACATACGCACATACTGAAGACAGTCCTAGTTGGTGTGAAGAGTATTCTAGATTTTCTTGCCAAATTCCTTGCTTTGTTCTTTATGGTTATATTTGATTGCTTTCACCTTGTAATATAAATAATTTTATTTTATTTGCAAAGGGAGAGATTTTGTGTGTGTGTGTGTGTGTGTGTGTGTGTGTGTGTGTGTGTGTGTGAAGGCCTCTTGCCACTGCAAACCAATTCCAGATGCATGCATCACTTTCTGCTCTGGCTTTACATTGGTACGGAGGAACTCAACCCTGGGCTGGTGGGCTTTGCAAGCAAGCGCCTTTAACTGCAAATCCATCTCCTGGCCCTGACTTTGCTTTTTAAAAATAATTAAATGCAATTTTTTGTCATTTATTTGTGTGTGTGTGCAGATGTACATGCCAGTTCGTATGCAGCTTAACATGGGTGCTGAGGAATTGAACCCTGGCTGGCAGCCTTCCTCAGCAAGCACCTTTAACCACTGAGACATCTCCCTAGCCCTTAATTTATTTTTTATATATTGTCAAAGATTGTGTCTAATTTTTTTCTGGTACATGGCTTGTGATGTCAGTAACATATCCCATATTTCGCTGAATTGATGCTAAATATTTTATAATGCACAAGGTTGCACATGGTTCTGGAGTTTCTTTGCAGTAGCTAGAGGTCCTGGTGCGCCCATTCTCTCTCTCTTCCTCACTCTCTAATGAATAAAAAGTAAAAACAACCCCATAAGGAATACCTGCAACCCAACTGAGGAACCCCCAGTCTCAAAAAAAGAAGAGGGCCTAAAGAGATGGCTTAGTGGTTAAGAAATTTGCCTATAAAGCCAGATGACCCAGGTTCAATTCCCCAGGACCCACATAAAACAGATGCACAAGGTGACACATGCATCTGGAGTTTATTTGCAGTGGCTGAAGGCCTGGCATACTCATATTCTCTCCCTTTCTCTCTCTCCAATAAATAAATAAATAAATAATTTTAAAATATTCTATGTAATTAAAAAAGAAGAGGAGGAGAAAGAGGAAGAAGGAGGAAGAGGAGGAGGAGACTCTTCAAAATGAGAGCAGGCATACTTTTCAATTTTCTAACTTTAATTAAAATAATTTGTGTTTCACTATTTAGAATAATTTTTTTCTGCTGGATCTCACTCAGAAAATGTTTGATTTTGGAATGAGGACAGAGGCACTGAAACAAAAGATTTATTGAGTTTAAGACTTTACTATAATGGGTGGGGGATAGAGGGAGAGAGAAAGTGAGAGGAAGAAAGAGAAAGAAAGAGGGAAGAGGGAGTGTGGCTATCCCCTAGAGCAAGAGAGGGAGAAAGAGAAAAAGAAAAAAGAGAGAGAAGAGAGGAGGTGGTGGATGTGTGCCCCAGAGCAAGAGAGAGAGAGGGAAAGATAAAAGAAGGACAAGAGGGAAAAAGAGAAGAGGAAGAAGGAGGAGGAGGGGGAGAAGAAGGAGAAGAGAGGAGAAAAAAGAGGAGGAGGAAGAAGAGAAAAAGGAGGAGGAAGGAGGGGAGAGAGGAGAGTGGGAGAAAGAGGAAGATTGAGAGAGAAAGAGGGGAAGGAGTGTGCACACATCAGGGAGCAAGAAAGCCAAAAAGAGTGAGAAAGGTCCCAAGAGAAGGTTTTATGGGAAAGAGGAGGGAAACTGCCCTGTGAGAGAGGGGTGTGGGTGATGTGCTGATGGAGGGGCGGGGAAGTTGCATGCCTTCTTCACAGCCTAAAGTCTCCTCAATTGCAAGCACAAGGGAGTTCCAAACTCGCAGACCTGGTCTAGGCATGGTCAGATGGAAGGAAGGGGAGAGCTCTAGAGCTCTTACACAAAATAGTCTTTTAAAAAGCTTAAGCGGTTTTCTTTCACCTGCTATTTTACTGTTGTTTTTTTTTTTTTTTTAAGCAACGGCTGTGGAATTTTAGTAAGTGACAGTATCTATGTCAACGTCTGTTTTGTGTTGCTATAACAGAATACCACAGACTAGGCAATTTATGACAAGAGGCTTATTTTGGCTCTTGGTTCGAGGCTGGAAAATCAAGGGCCTGGCACCTGCATACTCCTTGGCTCTCGGTGAACACCTTGTGCCAATTTTTTTTTTTTTTTTTTTTTTTGGTGTTTCGAGGTAGGGTCTCACTCTGTTCCAGGCTGACCTGGAATTAACTATGTAGTCTCAGGGTGGCCTTGAACTCACCGCGATCCTCCTATCTCTACCTCCTGAGTGCTGGGATTAAAGGCGTGCGCCACCACGCCCGGCTTTTTTTTGGTTTTTTAAGGTAAGGTCTCACTCTAGCCCAGGTCTGATCTGGAATTCACTATTTAATCTCAGGCAGACTTTGAACTCACAGTGATCCTCCTACCTCGGCCTCCCAAGTGCGGGGATTAAAGGCGTGCATACCAGGTTTTGTACCAAATCTTAACATTGGCACAGGGGTGGATGGGATCATCACGTGGCAAGAAGGCAAAAGACAGAAGAAAGAAAGAAAAAAGCTCAACTTGCTTTTATAACAAAGCCACTTGAGAGAGGGGTAGAGTTAGGGTGTCTGGACCCCTGAAGGTGAAAAGAAAAGCTTGTGTTTGGGGGAGGGGAGGGAAATATCAGGTGGGGATTTTTTGGTATGTAAGATTAAAAGTCAATAAAAATAAAAAATTAAAAAATTTAAAAAAAAAAGCTTGTGTTTGTTAGAAATCAAAGCTGATCTGACTAGACCTGTTTTTCTACCAACAACCAGGACCCCTTCTGGAAGGGCGGTCTTTCATAGGATTTAAACATTGTGGTTGGTCAAGTTGAGCCCCAGAAATTTGGTGTCAGAGCTAATTTCTTTCTGAGATAGTCCCTAGCCCTAACCAACCAAGCTGTCTCTCTGGCTCACCTGAGCGGGAAGACAGCCCACCCCCACAAGGTTATAAACACCTTCGCAAGGGGAAGGTAGGCACTTGGGAACTTCCAGCTGTGGGCGAGTTTTTCCCTCCGCTGGGCCAGGGCTGGCTCCACCCTCGCCCAGGCCCAGCCAGGAGGGCCCCCTAGCCTTTACTCTCCACGTGGGTTCTTTATCCCCTCCAGTTCCCCACATGACAGGAGCTCCTTGAACTTTCTTTTCTCTTTTCTTTCCATGCTTTTTCCCCCCAGGCCCTGTACTTGGGATCTCTAGGCAATAAAATATAAATAAAATAATTTAATAATTATCCTTCTCAGTTTTTTTTATATTTTATTTATTTATTTATTTAAGAGAGAGAGAAGCGGGGGGGGGGAGAGGGAGAGGATGGGCACACCAGGGCCTCCAGATACTGCAAAGGAAAACTCCAGGTGCATGTGCCCCCCCTTGTTCATCTGGCATACGTGGGTCCTGGAGAGTTGAACCGGCATCCTTTGGCTTTGCAGGCAAACGTCTTAACCAAGCCATCTCTCCAGCCCTTAGTTTTCTTTTTTATTCAATTCTTTGACTAAAATTAGAAGCAAAGCTAGGGTGTGGGGTACAAGAACTTTCCTGGACCCTTACACACTATCAGGAGAACCCACTCCAGAGAGAAGGTCCTGACTTCATGCTAAAGGGTAGAATCTCATGACCTAAACACCTCCCAGGAAGAAGCCCGTCCTCCCAGCACTGTCACACTGGGAATTCAGGTTTATAAACAGAGCTGGAGAGATGGCTTAGACATTAAGCACTTCCTTGTGAAGCCTAAGAACCCTGGTTTGAGGCTCGATTCCCATGTAAGCCAGACGCACAAGGTGGCGCACGCATCTGGAGTTCGTTTGTAGTGGTTGGAGGCCCTGGTGCGCCCCTTCTCTCTCTCTCACGCTACCTCTTTCTCTCTCTGTGTCTGTCACTCTCAAATAAATAAATAAAAATAAAAATAATTTTTTAAAAAAAGATTTATAAACAGTCGGGTGTGGTGGCGCACGCCTTTAATTGCAGCACTTGGCAGGCAGAGATAGGAGGATTGCTATGAGTTCAAGTCAGCCTGGAACTATGGAGGGAATCCCAGCCTGGGCTTGATTGAGACCTACCTTGAAAAAAACAAACAAGAAACACCTTAACCACTGAGCCACCTCTCCATTTCCAATTCAATGACTTTTAACAACAAAGCATTTCTTTCTTGCTCACAGGTCTGGAAGTAACGTGAGTTGTCTGGGCATGTACTTAATTTTCTATAGTACATTTTTTTAGACTTTTTCAAAAACAATTTTTTAAATATTTTTATTTGCCAGGTGTGGTGGCACATGCCTTTAATCCCAGCACTTGGGAGGCCAAGGTAGGAGGATCACCATGACTTTGAGGACACCCTGACACTATATAGTGAACTCCAGGTCAGCCTAGACTAGAGTGAGACCCTACCTCCAAAAAACCAAAAACATGAGAATGGACAGACCAAGGCCTCTAGCCAATGTAAACAAACTCTAGATGCATGTGACACTGTGGGCATCTGGCTTTTCATGGATACTGGGGAATAGAACTCAGGCTGTCAGACTTTACAAGCAAGCATCTTTATCGGCCAAGCCATCTGTCCAGCCCCCATTTTTTAGACTTTTTATCTTAGAATAACACCCAAGAAAAGAGCACAAATTCATATGCGAGCACATATATAACCATCACATAACCAAGACAGAGAATAACTCTGCCATTTGTGGGGGTAGGCAGCAGGGGGGATCGCCGAGGCTTACTGGCTGTCTAGTATAGCTGGATTGATGAACTCCAGGTTCAGTGAGAGACCTCGTCTCAAAAGAAAAGAGGGGTCTGGAGAGGTGACTTAGTGGTTAAGGCACTTGCCTGCAAAGCAAAAGGACCCAGGTTTGATTCCTCAGGACCCACATAAGCCAGATGCACAAGGTGATCCATATGTCTGGAGCTCATTTACAGTGGCTGCTCTCTCTGCCTTCCTCTTACACATAAATACCATATGTATTTTAAAAAATAAAAGAACAGAGGGCTGTAGAAATAATTCAGTGGTTAAAGGTGTTTGTTTGCAAAGCTTGCCAGCCTGCGTTAGCCCAGATTCAATTCCCCAGTGCCCATGAAAAGCCTCATGCATAAAGTGTCACATGCGTCTGCAGTTTGTTTGCAGCAGCAAGAGCATCTGTTCATTTTCTCTGTCTTCTCACAAATAAGTAAGCTTTTTTTTTTAAACTATTTCGTTTTTATTTATTTACTAGACACAGAGAGAGGGAGAGAGAGAAAGAGAATGGGCGTGCCAGGGCCTCTAGCCACTGCAAATGAACTCCAGATGCATGCGCCCCCTCTTGTGCATCTGGCTAAAGTGGGACCTGGAGAATTGAACTGGGGTCCTTAGGCTTAGTGGTTAAGGCCTATAAAGCCTAAGGACCCAAGTTTGATTCCCCAGTACCCACGTAGGCCAGATGCATAAGGTGGCACATGTGTCTAGAGTTTGTTTGCAATGGGTAGGAGCCCTGGTGTGCTCCTCTCTCTCTCTCTCTCCATATATATAATTTTATTTGAGAGAAAGATATATATATATGCAGCCAGGTGTGATGGCACATGCCTTTAATTCCAGCTCTTAAGAGGCAGAGGTAGGAGGATCACTGTAAGTTCGAGGCCAATCTGAGACTACATTGTGAATTCCAGGTCAGCCTGTGCTAAAGTGAGACCCTAGCTTGAAAAAAATAATAGCCAAAAAAGAACACAAGTGGGGAGCTGGAGAGATGGCTTAGTGGTTAAGCGCTTGCCTGTGAAGCCTAAGAACCCTGGTTTGAGGCTCAATTCCCCAGGACCCACGTAAGCCAGATGCACAAGGTGGCGCATGCATCTAGAGTTCGTTTGCAGTGGCTGGAGGCCCTGATATGTGCCCATTCTCTCTCTCTCCCTTCTCTCTCCCTCTTTCTCTCTGTCTGTTGCTCTCAAATAAATAAATAAAAGTAAAAGAAAGGAGATTTGTTTTACAAAAAGAAGAAGAAGAACACAATTGGACACACGATGTTGACCTCTATCCTCCACATACACATATACCTGCACACACCACGTACATACACTCACAGTGTGTGAACTTACATATATCTGCCGCACACATGCAAACTATGTACACATGCAAAACTAAGAATAAATAAATGAAACACGAATTTGAAAAGAATGCTGAGAAGATTCGTGAAGCACACTTGTGAATATGTGTGAGATGGCGTGTCCAGATATGACTAGATCATGAAGGCTCTGACCTAAGGAATGGCTTAATCCCTTCATGACTCTAATCTGATGGCATTACTTTGAAGTGGGGCCCTGTGGTAGGGAGTAGGTCACTGGGTCATGTCCATGGGAGTTATATCTTCCCTGGCCTCTTCCAGTTTGTTTGTCTTTCTGCTTTCTGTCCACCCACCAAAGAGTGAGGAATCTCTTCCACCACCTGTTCCCACCACCATGACACACTATTTCATAACAGGCCCTGAAACACAAAGCCAAGGGTCCTTGGACTGAACCCTCCTAAGCCATCAGTCGGAGTAAATTGTTCCTCCCTTGACTTGTTTCTGGCAGATGTTTGGTCACAGCAGTGAAAAAAAGTAATGAATACAGCCTGTGTTGAAAACCATTGAAATTGTAGGGGAGGGGTTAATACTTTTTCATTTTAATTTTTAATTTATTTATTTGCACATGGAGGGGTGGGCACTGGGCCTCTTGCTATTGCAAATGAACACCAGATGCATGCACCACTTTTGGCATCTGGCTTATGTTGATGGCTTGGGAATTGAAACCAAGGCCAGCAGGCTTTGCAAGCAAGTGCCTTTAATTACTGAGTCATCTTTCCAACCACGGGTGTTTTGTTTTAAACTGCTATGCAGAGCTGGAGAGATGGCTTTGTCCCTCGACCATTTTTATTGTTTCTATTTTGTTAATTTATCTTTTTTTAATTTTTTTTTGTTTTATTTTAATAATTTGAGAGCAACAGAGAGAGAAAGAGGCAGAGGGATAGAGAGAGACAGAGAATGGGCACACCAGGGCCTCTAAGCCACTGCAAATGAACTCCAGATGCATGTGCCACCTTGTGCATCTGGCTTACATGGGACCTGGGGAATCAAGCCTTGAACCAGGGTCCTTAGGTTTCACAGGCAAGCACTTAACCGCTAATCCGTCTCTCCAGCCCTTTAATTTACCTTTTTAAAAATATTTTATTTATTTATTTGAGAGGGAGTAAGAGAAAGAAGCAGATAGAGGAAGAAAGAATGAGCACTCCAGGGCCTCCAGCCACTG
>PVKW010031991.1:0-24413 GCA_004027895.1 Orientallactaga bullata | reverse complement strand
TTTTTTTTATTATTTTATTTATTTTTGGAGAGACACACAGAGAGAAACAGATAGAGAGGGAGAGGAAGACAGATAGAGATGGGCACCAGCAGTCTCTCAGCTGCTGTGAACGAAATCCAGATGCGTGCGCCCCCTTGTGGTCAAGTGCGGCATTGCACCCTTGAGTCACTTTGCATCTGGCTAAACGTGGGACCTGGAGATTGGAACCGCTGGAGATTGGAACCAGCGTTCTTAGGCTTAGCAGGCAGGCGCCTTAACCACTAAGCCGTCTCTCCAGCCCTGCCACTTTTTTTTATACTGACTTACATGAGTGGTTTAAAAATTGAACCCTGGGCCAGCAGGTTTTGTAAGCAATCATTTTTCTTCTACTTTTCAATCACGGTGTTCTAGATAGGCATCATCTTTGGTGTTTATTGCATGCATTCTTCTATGCTCAAAGTGTGCTTCTTTGTGTGGTGGTACATGCCAGTAATCCCAGCACTAGGGAGACTGAGGTAGGAGGATCACCACAAGTTTTAGTCCAGCCAGAAACAATTCCCCTCTCCAAAACACAGAGAAAAATCCTACAAAACAAAAGCTTCTCTTTGTCATTTCTCTTAATGAAACCTGTGTGCTGTCATTTTCCTTAGATAGATGACACCCTAATGAGAAGAGTCAATTTCCAAAAGCAAAAAAGAATGGGCACATCAGGTTCTCCAGCCATTGCAAACAAACAATCTCCAGGTACATGCGCCACCTTGGGTATCTGGCTTTACATTGGTACTGGGGAATCGAACCTGGGTTCTTTGGCTTTTGCAGGCAAGTTCCTTAACCACTAAGTAATCTCTCCAGCCCCTAATGTATTCTTTTAAAATATTTATTTGAGAGATAGAGACTGAGTATGGGTGTGCCAGGGCCTCCCACCCCTACAAACAAACTCTGGACATGTGCTTCACTCTGCATCTGGCTTTAAGTGGATACAGGAGAATCGAACCTAGGCCATCAGGCTTTGCAAACAAGTGCCTATAACCACTGAGCTATCTCTCCAGCCCTAAGTCTATGTGTTCTTAAAAGAATATGTAGCCGGATGTGGTGGCACATGCCTTTAATCCCAGCTCTTCGGAGGCAGAGGTAGGAGGATTGCCGTAAGTTCAAGGCCTCCCTGAGAGTGCATAGTGAGTTCCAGGTTAGCCTGGGCTAGAGTGAAACCCTACCTTGAAAAACCAAAAAAAAAAAAAAAAGAAAAGAAAAAAAGAATATGTAATGCTTTTCCTGCATGCCATGACTTAAGTCATAAATGACTTATGTCACAAATGACGTTACATTATAAAAAAGATTATTGGATGATTTCATTATTGTGTGAGCACGAGTCCTTATGCAAACTTAGGCTGTATACCCTGCTGCTTCTCAGTTCTAAACCTGCATAGCATTTTACTATACAGAATATTCTAGTCACTTGTAGGATAATGATATGTATTTGTAGATCTAAACAAAAAAGGCACTGTAGAAGACAATAGTATAAAAAATAAAAATAGTATGCTCATGTTGTGTGGCACTTACCATCACTGTATCTTGCAGGACTGGAAGTTGCTCTGGGTGAAGGGCCAAGAGTTATACTGTAGTAGGGCTGGAGATAGGCCTCAGGGGTTAAAGAATTATGCTGCTGTAGGCTTTATGGACACTGTATATACTTAAGCTACACTAGAATGAATGATTTTTTTTTTTCAAAGTAGGGTCTCATTCTAGCCCAGGCTGACCTGAAATTCACTATGTAGTCTCAGGCTGGCCTCACACCCACAGAGATCCTCCTGCCTCAGCCTAGGATTAAAGGCATGTGTCACCACGCCCGACTGGCTTTTATTTTATTTTTTTTGAAATTTATTCTTTTATATGTTTGTCTACTATATGTAAGCAAAGAAGAGAGACGGAATGGGTGCTCAGGGGCCTCCATCTGCCACAAACAAACTCAAGATGCATGTGCCTCTTGGTGCATCTGGCTTTATGTGGGTTCTGGGGAATCTAACTCCAGTTGTTAGGCTTTGCATGCGCTACTTTGTATATCTGGCTTTACGTGGATACTGGGAAATTGAACTCAGGCTTTCAGACTTTGCAAGCAAGTGTCTTTAACTACTGAGCCATCTCCCCAAGTCCCTACCAATGTAGTTTTTATTTGCTTGCTTATTTATTATTTATTTATTGAAACCAAGTGCAGTGGGCATTTATTCTTCAGTCAAGAATATAAAGATGCATCTTTTAAAAAATGTTCATTTAATTTATTTATTTATTATAGAGAGAGACAGACAGAGAATGGCTGCACCAGGGCCTCTAGTCACTGCAAATGAACCTCAGATGTATGCACTACCTTGTGCATCTGGCTTTACATGGGTGCTGGGGAATTGAACCTGGGTCCTTAGGTTTTGATGGCAAGTGCCTTAACTTCTAAGCCATCTCTCCAGCCCCTAAAGATGCATCTTAGAAAACCCCATGTCAGTGGTGCACATCTCTGTGAGTTTGAGGCCAGCATGGGACTACAGAGTGAATTCGAGGTCAGCCTGGGCTAGTTGAGCTCTACCTTGAAAAACATTTCAACCTATGTTTTAAGTAGAGTTAGGGGAAAACTTCCACAAAGCCACATATATCATCATTTAAAATCAGATGGCTATCCCACAAATGTCAGCATAAAGTACTTAGACTCTCCCGTACAGGTTGTACTCATGTTTCCCAGGTTTGGTCAAAGTTGTTGTTCTTTAATGTTTATTTACCTATTTTTAAAGTTTTAATTAATTAATTTATTTATTAGACACAGAGAGAGGGAGAGAGAGAAAGGGTGCACCAGGGCCTCTAGTCACTGCAGACGAACTCCAGATGCATGCGCCACCATGTGCCATCTGGCTTACGTGGGACCTAGAGAATCGAACTGGGCTCCTTAGGCTTCACAGGCATGTACCTTAACCCCTAAGCCATCTCTGCAGCCCTATTTTTTAAATGTTTTTAATTTTTTTAAATTTTTACTTATTTATTAGAGGGAGAACGTCGTTAATTACAATCAAAATAGTGATAGCTTTGTGTCTTATGTCCTCTGTACTAAGGAATGTCACAACAATGTTGTAGTGAAATGCAGCTCAGTGTCATTAACAAAGCACATTTTTAATTTAGTTTAAGTCATGTTTCTGGAATGCTATATGTTTCATGAAAGTACCTTTAAGTTTATTCTTCTATTTTGGTTAATAAAGTTACTCTAAAGAGTTTTAAAAAAAAACTGTATAAACTGGGATTGGTTCACAGTTTTGAAATGCTGCAACAAATGAAAGCATTTCAGGGGTGAGAGAAAATCCACTCTCAGCTAGACAGAGTTCTTAAAGTCAAAAAGCCTTTCACACAAAATCTATGTAATGGCTGGAGTAATCAATCAGTTTATTACACAGATCAATCATTCTTGAATGGACAAGCTCCAGAGGAGCAGTTGGGTCTTTGTACACACGTTTTTCCATCAAATGAACTTTCACTCTTGTACCCACATGGATTAAACAGTCAACATAAGAAAAATAGGCTCTATTAGCTATATATTAACTGAGAAACCACATAAACCACAGAATATGGAAAGAGGCTGAAAGAAGGAAGGTTGAAGGGACAGGAAAATATAAAAGAATTGGGAACAAAGCCAATCACATTGTTTATATGAACAACTCCAGTCTGGTTTTGTTGACTAAACTTGGACCTTAAAATACAGGGTGTGGTCGAGTTTAATCTGCCTGGTCCCAACTTTCAGCTAAGGGCTTTGGGAATAAAATGAGTACACAAACAGCGTGTCTTCTTCACCTTGTTTTTCATAACTTTTTTGATTTTAAGTGGATTCCACTTAAAAACAATCTTCTACAGGTCGGTGGAGCTTTTCCCCATCCAAACACACTATGTACCTTCCACCCTCACAGTTTGTGGTTATCCAAATTTAAGTCAATAAGGAAAGCTTCGTCTCACACCTAGGTTATGCCTGGAGAACTCTTCTCTGTCAGGACAGTGTTGGTACAGAGGTATAGTTTCTGGCTTGCTGTTCCAAGGATGCATGCATGCGCACTGCTGTATCACCTACACGTGCTCATGGGAAGATGAGGCGTCTGTGGCAGGACTCAGAAAAGTCAAATGGAAATCAAAAGGACTTTCTCTTTCAAAGTTCCCCTATCTTTGTAGAGGATATCCAGTGATTTTTCAATCACATGGCATACTTCTGAGTCCACTCCCGAGCTGTTCTGTTGTACTTATCTTTGTCTGTTTTGTAGATCTGAGCAATCTCGGGTACTAAAGGGTCATCTGGATTGGGGTCACACAACAGAGAACTGATGGACAAAAGTACTTTGGAAATAGTTAGTGCTGGAGACCACTGTGACCGGAGGATGTCCAGACAAATGCTGCCATTGCTGTTAACATTGGGATGATAAATTCTTGTAGTAAATTCAACCTTAGGTGGCTTGAAGGGGTACTCTGTTGGGAAGTCAATTGTCAAAAAAAAAGCGCCGCCCTGATAGGGACTGTCATTTGGCCCCATGATTGTCGCTTGCCAGTGGAACATGTCGTCTCCGACAGGACCTGCTGAGCACTGAGCCGGGGGATCCTGCGCCAGGTCGTTCAGCTCCTTGTGGATTCTCTTCAGAGCCATGGCGGAGGCGGCGGTGGTCCCTGGGGTGGGATGAGGCAGCGTTTGAGGCCCTGAGGCCGCCTTGGTGGTTGTGGAAGACCGGGAGCTGGGCCGAGTCTCGGTCCGCTGCGGTCACCGCTGCGGTCACCGCATCGGTTACCGCGTCGCGCGGCCGTGGCGCTGTGTGCTGCCGCCGTGCGCCCACCTCGGCCTGGCCTGCGCAGATCCCTCCGCGCACAGCGCAGCGCAGCGCGGCCCGGCGCAGCCAGAGCCCAGCCTCGCGCCCTCTGCGCAGGACGGGGCGGCCTGGCAGTTGACCAGGCGCTGGCAGCTGTGTGGATGGCAGTGCCGTAGGGTTTTGTTTTGTAGCACCAACATCGTCACCCACCCGCAGCATGGCACTCACGAGCTCTGTTACAACTGTGTGGGACCACACCTTACCTTCTGTTCTTAGGGAACCACCAGTCCTCCACCGTGGCTCACTGGGAACAGGCTTGATGCTGTCAAGTATTCCCCAAAATGTTCCCACACTCGCCTGGAAGGACGTTTTCACTATAAACATCCTCAGATTTTAGCTGCATGCCTTTAATCCCAGCTCTCAGGAGGCTGATTTAGGATTGCAGTGAAACTGAATTCCAGGTCAGCCTGGGTTAGAGCCAGACCCAACCTTGAAAAACCCAAACCAACCAACCAACCAACAAACCAAAGCCCTAAAAACAAAATTTCTAAGATTTTTCTTGAGAAAACTCTAAAATTTGCTAGAATGTCCAAGAAACTTACCAAAGCAGATATGAAGGAATATATCTTTTTTCTTTAGCCAAAGTGTACCAAAAATAATCTTTTACAAATAGTCATGATCTTAAAAAAAAAAGTTTAGTATTCCTAGTGCCATTTAACCGAATTAAAAAATTTTATTTGGGCGGGAGAGATGGCTTAGCAGTTAAGGCATTTGTCTGCAAAACCAAATGATGCCGGTTAGACTCTCTAGGACCTATATAAGCCAGATGCACAAGGGGGCGCAGACGTCTGGAGTTCGTTTACAGTGGCTGAAGGCCCTGGCGTGCTCATTCTCTCACTCTCTCTGCTTCTTTCTCATAAATAAATAAATAAATAAATAAATAAATAAATAAAATATATTAAAATTTTTTATTTATTGGGGTGAAGAGATGACTTTAGTGGTTAAGGCGCTTGCCTGCAAATCCAAAAGACCTCAGTTCATTCCCCAGGATCCACAAGCATCTGGAGTTTGTTTGCAGTGGCTGGAGGTCCTGGTGTGCCCATTCTCTCTCTTTCTCTGCCTCTTTCTCTCTCTCAAATAAATAAATAAAAATAGGATATTTAATTTGTTTTATTTATTTACTTGAGAGAGAGGGAGAGAGATTGGGCATGCCAGGACCTTTAGCCATTGCAAACCAACTCCAGACACATGTGCCACCTTGTGCATCTGGCTTATGTGGATCCTGGGGAATTGAACCTGGGTCCTTTGCCTTTATAGGCAAGCACCTTAACTGCTAAGCCATCTCTCCAGCCCTTAACTGATTTTTGTTGTTGTTGTTGTTGTTGAGGTAGGGGCTCGCTCTAGCTCAGGCTGACCTGGAGTTCACTATGTAGTTTCAAAGTGGCCTCAAACTCATGGCGATCCTCCTACCTCTGCCCTTAACTGTATTTTTATAAATATAAAATTGATGAACAATTTAGAGCAAGTTCTTAAAGTTTGAGTCAAAAATTTTTTATTTTTAATTATTTTTTTATTGACAACTTCTATACTTACATACAAAAAAACACATATTTCCCTCCCCTCCCCCCATTCCACTTTAGAACTCCCATCTCCATCATATCCCCTAGTCAAATTTTTAAGAATCTAAAGAATTTTAAAAATTATTTTTGTATAGAGAGAACCAGTTCGAGGCCGCCCTGACACTACGTAGAATTCCAGGTCAGCATGAAATAGAGTGAGACCCTACCTTAAAAAACCAAAAAAAAAAAAAAAAAAAAAACCAAAAAAATTTAGTTTAGAGAGAGACACAATGAATGGGCACACCAGGACTGTTTGTCACTGCAGACAAACTCCAGGCATATGTGCCACTTTGTGCATGTGGCTTTATTTGGTTACTGGAGAATTGAACCCCAGGCCTGCATGCTTTGCAAGCAAGCATCTTTAACCACTGAGACATCTCCCCAGCTCCTTAGTTGAGATTTTGTTTTGGTGTTTTGGATTTTCAAGGTAAGGTCTGGCTCCAGCTCAGGCTGACCTGGAGTCTCAGGGCGGCCTCCAACTCATAGCCATCCTCCTACCTCGACCTTCTTAGTGCTGGGATTAAAGGCATGTGCCACCATGCCCAGCAAGGTGTTTTTTTTTTGTTTTTGTTTTTTTTTTTAGGTAGGGTCTCGCTCTAGCATAGGCTGACCTAGAATTCACTATGTAGTCTCAGGGCTGCCTTGAGCTCATAGTGATCCTCCTACCTCTGCCTCTCTAGTACTGGAAATAAAGCCATATGCCACCATGCCCAGCTAAGTTTTTTTTTTGTTTGTTTTTTGATTTTTTTCCAGGTAGGATCTCACTGATCTGAAATTCACTATGTAGTCTCAGGGTGGGCAATCTTCCTGCCTGTGCCTCCTGAGTGCTGGGATTAAAGGCATGCACCATCATGCCCAGCTCCTAGTTTGATTTTTTTTTTTTCTGGTGCTGAGGATTGAACCCAGGGCCTTGCAAGCGCTCATCCACTGAGCTAAATCCCCAACCCCTAGTTTGATTTTTTAAAAATATTTTATTTTTATTTATTTATTTGAGAGAGAGAGATACAGAAACAGGCAGGTAGAAAGAGAGAGAGTGCTCCAGGGCCTCCTGCCACTGCAAACGAACTCCAGATGCATGAGTCCCCTTGTGCATCTGGCTTACGTGGGTCCTGGAGAGTCGAGCCTTGAACCAGGGTCCTTAGGCTTCACAGGCAAGCGCTTAACCTCTAAGCCATCTCTCCAGCCCTGATTTTTTAAAAATAGAAATGAACATAAACCATAATGAGGCTAGATGCTTACAGTATAACTTGCTACTTAAAAATTTGAAACTGGGGGCTGGAGAGATGGCTCAGTGGTTAAGGCACTTGCCTGTAACACCTAACAACCCAGGTTCAATTCCCCAGTACCAAGTAAAGCCAGATGCACAAAGTGGGACATGCACTTGGAGTTCGTTTACAGTGGCTGGAGGCCCTGGCATGCCCATTCTCTCTGTCTGTCTTCTAGCTCTCCCTGCTTGCAAATAAATAAGAATATTAAAAAAAAAATTGAAAGCCAGGCATGGTGGCGCATGCTTTTAATCCCAGCACTTGGGAGGCAGAGGTAGGAGGATTGCTGTGAGTTTGAGGCCACCCTGAAACTACATAGTTAATTCCAGGTCAGCCTGGACCAGAGTGAGACCCTACCTCAAAAAAATTTTTTTTGAAACTGCCATACATAGCTGAAAAAAATACAGCAGTTACTCAGTAAGCAAAAGTTATTGGAATGAATATTAGATTGTATCTTTTTATTGTTTTTATTATATATATTTAAACATGGAGTCTTTTTAAAAATAATAATTATTTATTTATTAGAGAGAAGCAGAGAGAGAGAGGATAGGCGCACCAGGACTTCCAGCCACTGGAAATTCCAGATGCATGTGCCATCTTGTGCATTTGGCTTTATGTGGGTACTGCAGAATCAAACTTGGATTCTTAGGCAAGTGCCTTAACTGCTAAGCCATCTCTCCAGCCAAATTGTGTCTTTTTTAAATAATGTATATTTAAAATTGTATTTATTTGAGAGTGAGAAAAAGAGGCAGAGAGAGAGAATGGGAGTGCCAGGGCGTCCAGCCACTGCAAATGAACTCCAGACACATCCACCACATTGTGCATCTGGGTTACGTGGGTACTGGGGAAATTGAACCTTGGTCTTTTGGCTTTGCAGGCAAGTATGTTAACCACTAAGCCATTTTTCCAGCCCCTATTTAGTATTTTTACTTATTTGAAAGAGAGCGAGAGAGAGAGAGAGAGCGAGAGAGAGAGAATATGAATGGGTACACCAGGGCCTCTACTACTGCAAAAGAATTCCAGATGCATGTGCCACTTTGTGCATGTGACCCTATGTGAGTACTGGTGAATCAAACCTGGGTCCTTAAGCTTTGCAGGCAAGTGCTTTAACTGCTGAACCATCTCACCAGCTTCTAAAATTGTATCTTTTGCTGGGCATGGCAGCACAAGCCTTTAATGCCAGCACTCGAGAGGCTGAGGTAGGAGGATTGCTGTGAGTTCAAGGCCAGCCTGGGACTACACAATAAGTTCCAGGTCAGTTTGGGCTAGAGTGAAACCGCACCTCAAAAAAAAATTTGTATAACAGTGGCTAAACTATTTCACTGCAATAATTTAGCCATCATCACTACTTCATCTAGTATCTCTGTGAGATGATATCTTGAGCAATTTTTAATTATGTTTTAGATTGTTAGAGACGGATAGTAAGTCTTTAAGATCTGTAAATGGGTCAAGAAGAAATAGTGGCTCCTCTCTTGTATCAAGTTCATCAGCCTCCAGCAACCTCAGCCACCTTGAAGAAGATTCTTGGATTCTTTGGGGAAGAATTGTAAATGAATGGGATGATGTACGCAAAAAGAAGGAAAAGCAAGTGAAGGTATTTGTGCTATTTATTGAAGTGATTTCTTTTATCCCAAAGAGTACCAGGCATGGATTAATAGAGAATTAGGAGGAAAAAAGATTCTAGTAATTTCCAAGCTATATAACAAACAGGACAGTTTTAGGTCATTTATCTGTGCCTCACAGACCATTAATCTGTAGGTTGTTACAGAGGTTATAAAAATGTAGAATTATAAAGTTCAAAAGAGTTGGGTGTGGTGGCGCATGCCTTTAATCCCAGCATTTGGGAGGCAGAAGTAGGAGAATTGCCATGAGTTTGAGGCTACCCTGAGGCTACCTAGTGAATTCCAGGTCAGCCTGGGCTAGAGTTAGACCCTAACTCGAAAAACAAACAAAAAATTTGAAATTGGATAGTTTCTCTCATTTTATAAATTCAGAAATGAAGTTGTGAAAGCCTATATAGTTGAGTCATCAGTGTCTCCCCCCAATGGCATCAGCTCTTTGAATGTGTTGTATGTGGTGGCACCGCTTGTAGGCCATCAAGTCTGTTATACCTTTAGAGACACACTCTCACTGAAATAACAGAATTTATTTGTGGCTTTGTGCCCAGCCCCTCCCCAAAGCCCCATTATAACAGGATGTAACCATTGGTCAAATATTAGCCTCTGTTAAAAAAGTTTCATAGATTGCCGGGCACGGTGGCGCACACCTTTAATCCCAGCACTTGGGAAGCGGAGGTAGGAGGATTGTGGTGAGTTCGAGGCCACCCTGAGACTACATAGTGAATTCCAGGTCAGTCTGAGCTTGAGTGAGACCCTACCTTGGAAAACAAACAAACAAACAAACAAGTTTCATATTTTATTATAAAACAAGCTTTGTAAATTATAAATTTGACACAATTTTCCATTGTACTCCATCTGCCAACTCTTCCCCCCCCAGCTCTTAGTTTGCAAGATGTGAGATGTAAATAATTCATTTTAAAGCTTTTATTTTACTTTTATATTTTAGGAGCTTGTTCGTAAAGGGATCCCTCACCACTTTAGAGCTATAGTTTGGCAACTTTTATGCAGTGCCCAGAGTATGCCGATTAAGGATCAGTATTCAGAACTCCTGAAAATGACTTCACCTTGTGAAAAACTGATCCGAAGGGACATTGCTAGAACCTACCCTGAACACAATTTTTTTAAGGAAAAAGATAGTCTTGGACAGGAGGTTTTATTTAATGTAATGAAGGTAAGTTTTATTAATTCATTTTTTAGTGAAATGAATTTTCAAGAGGGTTTCCATATTAGCATAAACTTATCACAATAATCAGTCAGTTGTTGTGGTAAAAAAATTATCATAGTGTAATTTCTGCTTTAATTCTGATGTGCATTGCCATTTAGTTTGGAGAACTTATTAGAAAATATATCACCTTATTTAGTTATTTAGTTGTCTGAAATAAAATAATCTACTTTCACGGGCCATAGAGAGATTCTTTTTAAAATACTAATTTATTTGCCTGGACAGTGAGAAAAGGAGAAGGAAAGAGAAGGGTCAGAGAACGAGAACACATGTGCACACTTGCCACTGCATACTCCACTGTGCCACTTTGTGCATCTGGCTTTACATGGGTACTGGGAAATCAAACCCAGGGCAGCAGGTTTTCCAAGCACTTTAACTGCTGAGCCATCTCCTCAGCCTTATAAGAGAAATTCTTAATGAAGATGAATGATTCTCCCTGTATGAGCTTCACAACATGGGATGCACTTTTCTCCTGTCATACATGAATTCATACAGGTAGCCACAGTTCCTGTTTGTTAACAGCCTAAATCCTTAAGAGTTTCAGTCTTTGAAAAGTTCATTATTCTGTTTTACTTCATTATTTCCCTTTCCTTTTCCATAGTTTCTTTTTCTCTCAGCTACTTCTGTGAAGTACATATTTCTTGTTTAACAATATCAGCTTTGTTCATGTTATAGTTTAATTGTTCTCTGGTTTTATCTTTGTCAGATGTAAATTTTATTTGATTTTTTTTTTCGAGGTAGGGTCTCACTCTAGCACAGGCTGACCTGGAATTCACTCTGTATTCTCAGGGTGGCCTTGAACTCATGGTGATCCTCCTACCTCTGCCTCCCGAGTGCAAGTGCTGAGATTAAAGGCGTGAACCACCACACCCAGCTTTTTGATTTTTAAAGCTCTATCATCTTTATTTTCTTATTTTCTTTCTTTTCTTTCCCCTAGCAGCTGCCACTTTCTAATTGAGAAATTATCAAAAGAAATTGTATGTAATAAAATAGTTGGTTTTAAAATATTTATAGGATAACATCTACAACAAGTAAGCAAGAACTTTTCTAAAAAAAACAAATGGATTTTAATGTAACTATCTCACCAATTTTAGTTTTTTGGGAAAATGAAGGTAGAATATATCATGTTAAAGTATTTTGAACACTTATGTTTTGCCTTTTAGGCTTATTCTTTAGTGGATCGGGAGGTTGGCTACTGTCAAGGAAGTGCTTTTATAGTTGGATTATTGCTAATGCAGGTAAGTTATTACAAGTATTAAATGTCTACATTAATTAAGACTGAGTTGGATAATTTACCAATCATCTTTGTTTTACTAAGCATACATAAATATATTAAGATGCATAGTTATCTGTAGACATAATTTAAATAGTAATTACAGATATTTGATATTCTCTAAATAATTTGAATAGTAACTTAATTTGCAGTTGGAAAGATAAAAAGTGTTGAAATTACATACAGTAATACTATCTTGCCACCAAATGAAAATTTTTTTGTTTGTTTGTTTTTCAAGGTAGGATCTCACTCTAGCCCAGGCTGACCTGAAATTCACTATGTAGTCTCAGGTTAGCCTTGAACTCATGGTGGTCCTC
The DNA here is from genome assembly GCA_004027895.1 of Orientallactaga bullata. Lineage (NCBI taxonomy): Eukaryota > Metazoa > Chordata > Mammalia > Rodentia > Dipodidae > Orientallactaga > Orientallactaga bullata. The sequence goes on along the minus strand of PVKW010031991.1, from coordinate 12,308 downwards.
CTACCTCAGACTCCCCAGTGCTGGGATTAAAGGCATGTGCCACCATGCCCGGCTACCAAATGAAAAATTTTTTAATTATTATTTTTTATTGACAACTTTTATACTTACGTACAAAAAAACCCACCTGATATTTCCCTCCCCTCCCCCCATTCCACTTTAGAACTCCAATCTCCATCATATCCCCTCCCTTTCTCCATTAGTCTCTCTTTTAATTTGATGACATCATCTTTTTCTTCTATTTTGAGGTTCTTGCGAAGGTATTGCTAGGCACTGCAAGGTCATGGATATCGAGGCCAATTTCTGTCTGGGCAGTTGCATTGTAAGAGGTCATACCCTTCCTTTGGCTCTTCCATTCTATCCGACCCCTCTTCCGCAATGGTCCCTGAGCCTTGGAGGGTGTGACAGAGGTGTTTCAGTGCTGGGCACTCCTCCATCCCTTCTTCGCAGCACTATGTTGCCTTTTGGGTCATCCCAGTGGTCATAGCCATCTGAAAAGAGAAGCTTCTCTAACCAGAAGTGAGAGTAGCATTAATATGTGAATATGAACATTTAGTGTAGTGCCCCCAGGGCAGCTTGGTGGGAATAATATATACATTTAGTCAGACAAGAGCAGGCTTATACCCCTAAGGCTCATGACCTCACCTACCATAGACTTTTACTTAGGTTTTTCAGTACCAGGTATGTAGTCCTCTCCCATAGAGAGGGCCTTCAGTCCAATTATGGAGCAGTTGGTTACCCCAAGAGTAGACATGCCACTATTGCACCTGTTCAGTCATTGGGCCTGTCTGGCCAAATTTGAATATTCAGCGTCCACTGTTTTCACTGCTGATGACTTCTGTCTCCCATATGCTGCGTGCAGTGCAGCTTTTTCCAGCTTTCAGTTGGCTGGTCTACAGGTAGAAGGTTTTCTGCTCCACACCAGCTTGCTTTTTCAGTGCAAATGAAAAAATTTTTTAAATTATTTATTTATTTGAGAGAGAGAAAGAGAAAGAGGGAGGGAGGGAGGGACGGACGGAGAGAATGGGTGTGCTGGGGCTTCCAGCCACTGCAAATGAACTCCAGATACATGTGCCACCTTGTGCATCTGGCTTACGTGGGTCCTGGAGAATCAAACCCGGATCCTTTTGACTTTGCAGGCAAACGCCTTAACTGCTAAGCCATCTCTCCAGACCTCAAAATGAAAAAATTTGAAAATATTTATTTATTTGCAAGGAGAGAGAGTGGGCACACCAGAGCTTCTAGCCACTGCAAACAAACTCCATCCAGATGCATGTGCCACCTTGTGCATCTGGCTTTATGTGGTTACTGGGGAATCAAACCTGGGTCTTTTGGCTTCACAGACAAGTGCCTTATTTGCTAAGCCACCTCTCTACTCCATGAAAAAGTTTTTAAATATTATTTATTTACTGGAGGGGGGGAGAGAAAGAGAGAGAGAGAGAGAGAGACAGATAGAAAGAATGGGTGTGCCAGGGCCTCTAGCCACTGCAAATGAAATCCAGACGCCTGCACCTTGTGCATCTGGCTTACGTGGGTCCTGGGGAATTGAACCTGGTTCCTTAGGCTTTGCAGGCAAGCATCTTAACCACTAAGCCATCTCTCCAGTCCCCAAATAAAATATTAATACTTTGTACTACTATCCTCTGTCCCTTCTCTCCCTCTTCTATAGTGGAAATTGAACCCACATCTGGCTTTAACTTCTTCTTCTTATTATTATTTTTTTTTCGAGGTAGGGTCTCTCTCTAGCCCAGGCTGACCTGGAATTCACTATGTAGTCTCAGGGTGGCCTCAAACTTATGGCAATCTTCCTACCTCTGCCTCCCAAGTGCTGGGATTAAAGGCGTGTGCCACCACGCCCGGTTTAACTTCTTAATGTATACAATTGTACCATTCTATTCTACAAAAACCTGTTACCTATTTTTTTTTTTTTTTTTGGTTTTTCAAGGTAGGGTCTCACTCTAGCTCAGGCTGACCTGGATTTCACTATGTGGTTTCAGGGTGGCCTCGGACTCGTGGTGATCCTCCCAACCCTGCCTCCCAGAGCCTGGCATGTTATCTATTTTTAAATCTTGTGTGCATTTACTGGGAATAATCTTTTCGCAACAAAGGAAGATATAAATAAAATGTTAACATAAAATCTTACTTAAACTGGGTGTGGTGGCGCATGCCTTTAATCCCAGCACTTGGGAGGCAGAGGTAGGAGAATAGGACTATATAGTGAATTCCCTGTCAGCCTGGGCTAGAGTGAAACCTTACCTTGAAAAACAAAAACAAACACCCCTCCCCTGCGCTGCAAATTACATATTTATTTGAGAGCAGAGAAAGAATGGGCACACCAGGGGCAGTTCTTGACATTGCAGACTAACTCCAGTTGCATGCACCACTTTGTGCATCTGGTTTTACATGGTTATTGGGGAACTGAATTCAGTCTTTCAGGCTTTACAAGCAAGCATTTTAACCATTGATCCATGCACTGGCTTAGGACTAAAGTTGAGTAGTTTCCTGCCTGCTGGTGAGCATGTCGGCATGCCCCATCTCAGGACCTTTGTGCTCTTCAGTCTTCCAGGACTGTTCATCCTCACAGGTTCTCTCACTTCAAGGTTTGCCTTCACTTTTTTTTTTTTTTTGGTTTTGTGAGGTAGGGTCTCACTCTGGTCCAGGCTGACCTGGAATTCACTCTGTAGTCTCAAGGTGGCCTTGAACTCTTGGCGATCCTTCTACCTCTGCCTCCCGAGTACTGGGATTAAAGGCGTGCGCCACCGCGCCTGGCTTTTTTAGTGGTTTTTTTTTTTTTTTTTTTTGTGCCTTCACTTTTGCCTGGTCAGAGTTCCTGTCCCTGATCTGTATAAGTAGCAGGGTGTCTCCCCAGCATTCCCTTTTACTCATCTTTATTTCTTTTTTTTTTGAGGTAGGTTCTTACCCTAGCCCAGACTGACCTAGAATTTACTATGTAGGTGCAGGGTGGCCTCAAATTCATGGCAATCCTCCTACCTCTGCCTCCTGAGTGCTGGGATTAAAGCCACTTGCTTTCTTTTTTCTTTCTTTCTTTCTTTCTTTCTTTCTTTCTTTCTTTCTTTCTTTCTTCTATTTTATTATTTTTACTTTTATTTATTTATTTTTTTTGAGGTAGGTTCTCCCTCTAGCTCAGGCTGACCTGGGATTCATTATTGTAGTGTCAGGGTAGCCTCAAACTCAATGGCAATCCTCCTACCTCTGCCTCCCAGGTGCTGGGATTAAAGGCACCACCACACCTGCTCTTATATTTATTTCTACAGCACTCATCACCATCTGGATATTTTTTAAAACAAAATTTTTTTGAGGTGAGGTTTCATTCTATCCCAGGCTGACCTGGAACTCACTCTATACTCCCAGGCTGGCCTTGAACTCATGGCAATCCTTCTACCTCTGCCTGTTGAGTGCTGGGATTAAAGGCATGTACCACCATGCCCAGCCCATATTTATTATTAATTTCTTCTATGTGTTGTCTGTTTCCCAGTTAGAAAGTTCAAATTCCAGCCGGGCGTGGTGGCGCACGCCTTTAATCCCAGCACTAGGGAGGCAGAGGTAGGAGGATCGCCGAGAGTTCGAGGCCACCCTGAGACTACATAGTTAATTCCAGGTCAGCCTGGACCAGAGTGAGACCCTACCTCGCAAAAAAAAAAAATTAAAAAATTAAAAAAAAAAAGAAAGTTCAAATTCCTTGAGAATAAAAATTGTGGTTATTCTGCATACACTGATATGTATCCAGAAAGAGAAACACATTTGACTGTAAATGAGTGTTGATTAGTTAATGAAGTGGGCAAGTTAAGGCAGTTTATTAGTTTCTCTTCTTGCTGTCACCAAGTATCTGACAAGTCAAGGGAGGAAGGGTTTATTTTGGTGTATAGTCCAGGAATACAGTTCATCATGTCAAAGTAAGCATGGAGGCAGGAACAGGACGCAACTGGCCACATTCCACGCACCATCAGCGAGCAGCAAGGATGAATGATCTACTCAGTTTCTCATTTTTTTTTGCTGTGTGTATATGTATGTGAATGTGTGTATCTATATGGTCTGTGTGTTTGTATAGGTGGCATGTGCCATTGTGTGTGCATGTGTGGAAGTCTCAGAGGACAACTTCAGGTTGTCTGTCATTGCCTTCCACCTTGTTTGGGACAGCTATCAGGTTCCTTACCACCATGAACACTATGCTAGCTCGTCTGTGAGCTCTGAGATTCTCCTGACTCCATTTTCCATTGCTGTAGGTGCACTGGAATAACAGACATGTGTGCTACTGTGACCGGCTTTGTACAGGTTATTTTGGTCATCAGGCTTGTGTAGCAAGTTCTTTTAACCACTGAGCCATATCTTTAACCCTCGATTTCTTTTATTTATTTATTTGTTTAAGGGGGGGAGAGAATAGGTGTGTCAGGGCATACAGTCATGCAAATGAACTCCAGATGCTTGCACCACCTTGTGCATCTGGCTTACATGGGTTCCGGGGAATAGAACCTGGGTCTTTTGGCTTTGTAGGCAAGCACCTTAGCTGCTAAGCCATCTCTCCAGCCCTTGTTTTTTTTTTTTTTTAATATTTTTATTTATTTATTTGAGAGAGAGAGGCAGATAGAGAGAAAATGGGTACACCAGGGCCTTTAGACACTGCAAATGAATTTTAGGCTCATGCATCTGGATTATGTAGGTTCTAGGGAATTGAAACTGGGTCCTTAGGCTTTATAGGCAAGTGCCTTAACCACTAAGCCCCTTAAAAATTTTGTTTTTCAAAAAATATTTTATTTTAATTTATTTATTAGAGAGTGTGTGAGAGAGAGAAAGACAGTGCTTAATTTTTTTGAGGCAGGGTCTCACTGTTATACAGACTGACCTTGAACTCATTCTATTTCGATTTCTTTTTTGGGTTCAGTTCAGGGCTTCAACCTATGGAACAGGGCTGCCTGTGGTTAGGATGGGCCTTCCCACCTTAGTCTACCCAGTCTAGAAATCACTCTCGGACATGCCTAGAGCCTTGACTTCTCGGTGATTCTAGATCCTGTCAACTTGACAGTATTAACCACTACAGACAGTTCATCTCAGAGTTTGCAAGATCATCTGTCATTTCATTCTCAGAGCAGGAACCTAAAACCTCCTAAATCTTAGTCTGTGGCTCCTTGTGTTGTACGTGTGGCTGCTCAGAGCCATGTTTGTGGATGAACAGTGTGTCTCATGGAACCTTGACTTCTTTATCTCAATCCAGATGCCAGAAGAAGAAGCTTTCTGTGTGTTTGTTAAATTAATGCAGGATTATAGACTTCGTGAACTTTTTAAACCAAGCATGGCGGAGCTCGGCCTTTGTATGTACCAGTTTGAATGCATGATACAGGTAAAAAGTTCAGGTTTATATCATCTGATCTGAGTGATAGCTTAGTAACTTTATTTATTTTTAAGATTTATGTGTTTACCTGTAAGCAGAGAGAGTGAGCTAGAGAGGAGATAGAGAGAAATGGGAGTGCCAGGGCCTCTAGCCACTGCAAATGAACTCTATATGCATGCGCCTCCTTGAGCATCCGGCTTACGTGGGTATTGGGGAATTTAACCTAGGTCTTTTGGCTTTGCAGGCAAGCGCCTTAACCACTAAGGCATCTATCTAGCCCCTATAGCTTAGTTAATTTATGTTAAAAGCATTAAAGCAGCCTGCTGTAGTGTGCACGTCTTTAATCCCAGAACTCAGAAGGCTGAGGTAGGAGGATCACTGTGAGTTCAAGGCCAACCTCGAGCTATAGAGTAAGTTCCAGGTCACCCTAGCTAGAGTGAGACTCTACCTTGAAAACAAACAAACAAACAAGCAAACAAAAGCATTAAAGCATGGGCTGGCAAGATAGCTCAGTGGTTAAAGGCACTTGCTTACAAAGCCTCCTGGCCTCAATTCAATTCCCAAGCCACTTGTGTAAGCCAGTTGCAAGAAGTAGGGCAAATGTTTGGCATTTGTTTGCAGCTGTAAGAGGCCCTGGCCCACACACATGCAACTAAATAAATAAAATGATTTTTTAAAAAAAATCATTAAAGCAGTTTCAAAAATTCTGTTGTAATCACATGTTCATTGTTGCTCAGTTAATACATGGTTACACTTCTAAATGAGGTGCTATTTATAAATAAATCACAGAGTAGAACTGGAATGTAGATTTCTTACTCAAACAGTATGTATTTGTGCCAAATGTATCAAAACTTGGTACGTAATGCTTGTGTATTCTTCTGTTGCCTTCCATTTCTTGTTTTTTTTTTTTTTTTGGTTTTGCGCGGTAGGATCTCACTCTGGTCCAGGCTGACCTGGAGTTAACTATGTAGTCTCAGGGTGGCCTCGAACTCTCGGCAATCCTCCTACCTCTGCCTCCCGAGTGCTGGGATTAAAGGCGTGCGCCAACCACATCCGGCTGCCTTCCATTTCTTGGAGGTAGCCTAAGCTCTCTTACAGGAGCTTTGTGACTTCATGACATTGATGTCAGTTGGTTTACTGTTGAGACTGTTGATGTTGTCTCTTTCAGGCCACTCCTCTGCTTTCTCTTTTCATCTCTCTCTTTTTTTTTTTTTTGCTAGCCTATGATCTTTTTAATCCTATAATTTTTCCATAATTTTATGTTGCTAGTTTAAGATTGTCTAGAAGTGACCTGACTGCATAAGTGTGGTTAAAAGAGGAGGAATGGAATCAAAGACCAAGTGAAAAACATCTTTGAAATGTCTTTCATTTGTGGATTTAATTTTTTTATTGTTTATTTGCAAGCAGAGAGAGAGAGAGAGGAGAAGAGAGACAGAGAAATTGGGTACACTGGGGCCTCCAGCTACCGCAACACCCTCCAGATGAGGTGCATGTGCCACTTTGTGCATCTGGCTTTATGTGGGTACTAGGGAATTAAACCCCACTTGTTAGGCATTACAGGCAAGTGCCTTAACTGCGGAGCCATTTTTTCAGCCCTTGAATTTGATTTTTTGTTTTACATGTGTAAACAAGCTTACTGTCGTACTCTACAATATAAAAGTGTAAATGTTCTCATTTGGTTATATTTGAATTAAATAGGCAGAATTTTTAAATGTAGGCTTATGATTCAGCTGATGTGAGAGCAAGCTTTGAGTCTCTTTCCCTGGAATTATGAAATCCTCTATGCTTTCTTCATGTGCTGTGAGGAGTGGGATATGTGAAACATTTTTCCATTTTAAGAAAACACCAAAATAAGTCACAAGATGATTTTCAATCCCCTCCCCCTTTTTTTTGGAAATAGTAAGTTAGTGTCAGTCTTAACTTGTGGTCTTGTCAGTGTGTTCAGAATCAGAGTTGCTGAAGCTTTTGTAGTTGGCTTCTTGTTCCTCCCTGGTAGGAAGGTACAGATGAATGACCAATGGTAGTATTTTGTTTGTTTGTTTTTTGTTTTGTTTTGGGGTAGGGTCTGCTGACACTCACTCTGCCTTGAACTCAACAGCAATCTACCTCTGCCTCCCAAGTGCTGGATTAAAGGCTTACTTGGTAAAGTGCTCAGCGTACTTGGTAGTATTTTAACATAGCTTTTCAGGCTGGTGAGATGGCTTAGTGGTTAAGGCATTTGCCTGCAAAGGCAAAGGACCCAGGTTCAATACCCCAGGACTCATGTAAGCCAGGTGCACAAGATGGTGCATGTGTCTGGAGTTCGTTTGCAGTGGCTGGAGGTCCTGGTGCATCCATTCTCTCTCTCAAATAAATAAATAAAAATTAAAAAAAAAAGAATTTAAAATAGCTTTTTCCTTCAAACACTTTTAGAAATATTATGGTTAATGTAAAAGTATAGATAATATCAGATGTCAGCAAAATTAAACAAGTATTAACATTTCCTCTCTTAGCCACTCAACACTTTTTCTATGTGTTCACTAATTCTTTTCTTTTGTCTAGGAGCATCTTCCAGAGCTCTTTGTGCATTTTCAGTCTCAAAGCTTTCATACATCAATGTATGCATCATCCTGGTTTCTGACTATCTTTCTTACAACTTTTCCACTCCCAATTGCCACAAGGATATTTGATATCTTTATGTCTGAGGTAAGCTAATGAGCAGACCAGGAACAAAAGCTGAACAAAGGGTCATGGGGTTAATTAGAGAAGGGCGGTGGTGATGGTTGTGGGGGGGGGGTAGCAGTGCGGGAGCTACCCATGTATCCTTTGCTGAACTGCTTATACAAATCTCATTGAAACCTTCTAATAGCCTTGCTGCGTAGATATTGGTATTATTCCCATTTGTGACTGAGAGATGAGGAAGCTGGGGTTTAGGGAAAGTTTGTCTGTGGATGTTCACAAATGTGAGCCTGTAATGAGGATTCACAAGTAGGAGGTTAAGTTTTGGATTCTCCCAGTAGATCAGTTGTCCTTTTCACTTTCTGGCTGATGCAGCGAGAGTTGATGAGACGTCCATGCTCCTTTACAGTTAACATTGCTGCAGTACTGCTGTTATCCAGATAGAGAGCATTACGGTTTGAGCTTCTGGTATCTTCTGTGAACATACTGCAGATTGTTCTTGACTTGTGAGTGACACATGGTCGTGATCTAATCAAATCAAATGTTCCTTGTTTTATTTTATTTTTAAATTTTATTTTTATATAATTACCTTTCTAAATTATTTTTTAATTTATTTATTTGAGAGACAGAAGAGAAAGAGAGAGAGAGAGAGAGAGAATGGACACACCAGGGCCTCTAGTTACTGCAAACTCCAGATGCATGTGCCACCTTGTACATCTGGCTTATGTGGATCCTGGGGAATTGAACCTGGGTCCTTTGGCTTTGCAGGCAAGCACCTCAACTGCTAAGCCATCCCTGCAGCCCTATTTTAATTAATTAATTAATTGATTTGCAAGTGGAGAGATAAAGAGAATTGATTATGGTCGTTTCAGGACCTCTAGCCACTGCAAATGCATGTACCACTTTGTGCCTCTAGCTTACATGGGTACTGGGGAATTGAACTCAGGTCATTAGGCTTTGAAAGGAGATGCCTTAATGGATAAGCCATCTCTCCAGCCTACTCCTTGTTTTTCATACATTTTGGGAAGATCCGTTTGTTTGCATTGGATTTGGCAAACTACAATTCACTTACTGGTCACTTGTGGTTTGTGTGTCAAATCTCTCAACCCCCCTTTTTTTTTGGCATGAAATCTGTATGTGTATGTGTGGTGTATATACATGTGAGTATGCAAAGTGTGTGGACAATGCTCACATGTGTATAGGCCAGAGAATGTGGGGTGTCCTCTTCTACTGTTCCTCCACATTGTTTTCTTGAGACAGTCTCTCACTAACCCCGCCCCAGTGCTACTATTTTTTCTGTCAGGGTGACTGACCAGTGAGCCTCAGTGATTCTTCTGTTTCTGCCCACCCCACAGGACTGGGGTTATACATTTGACCATGTAACCATGCTCAATTTTTTTTTTTTTTTTTTTTTTGGTTTTTTGAGGTAGGGTTTCACTCTATCCAGGCTAACCTGGAATTCACTACGTAGTCTCAGGGTGGCCTCGAAGTCACGGTGATCCTCCTACCTATGCCTCCTGAGTGCTGGGATTAAAGGCGTGTGCCACCACGCCCGGCTATGCTCAACTTTTTTTAAAACTTTTTTTTTATTGACAACTTCTACACTTACATACAAAAAAACGCATGATATTTCCCTTCCCTCCCCCCATTCCCCTTTAGAACTCCAATCTCCTTTATACCCCCTCCCTCTCTCCATTAGTCTCTATTTTAATTTGATGTCATCATCTTTTTCTTCTGTTATGAGGGTCTTGTGAAGGTATTGCTAGGCACTGCAAGGTCATGGATATCAAGGCCAATTTCTGTCTGGACAGTTTATGCTCAACTTTTTAAAAAAATTATTTTATTTATTTAAGTGAGGGAGGGAGAGGCAGATAAAGAGAGAATGGGTGCTCCAGGGCCTCACCTGCTGTTAGCGAACTCCAGACACATGTGCCACCTTGTGTATCTGGATTTCATGGGTCCTGGGGAATTGAACCTTGGTCCTTTAGCTTTATAGGCAAGCTCCTTAACCACTAAGTCATTCCTCCAGCCCCATGCTTAACTTTTTAAATGGGTGTTGGGGATCAAACTCAGACCTCATGCTTGCTAGGCAAGCACTCTACCCACTGCTCAGACTGTCACTCGTTTTTATGAAGAAAATTCCTTGGAAAATAGCCCTGCCCATTTGTTCATGTGTTAGGTATACTGTATTGTACTACTACAATGGTAAAGAGGAGTAATTGTGAAGAGATCAAGACACTCACCAAGCTTAAAATATTTGCTTTCTTGTTCTTTACAGAAAGTGTTTGTCAGTTCATAGTTTGGATTCTTAAATGCCCACCTTAGTGTTACTTTCATGATTGATTTTTGCTGATGGAAAAGTAAAACAAACTTGGCTTTATTTAATTTGTTTCATCAGGGCTTAGAAATAGTGTTTCGAGTAGGATTAGCTCTTCTTCAAATGAATCAGGCAGAATTAATGCAACTTGACATGGAGGGGATGTTACAGGTAAGTGATTTCATGATTTTCTTGTATGTTTTTGGATTTATTATTCATTAGTTAATAAATAGTAGTAAGTATTTTTTCCGTTTTTCTTATATTTCATCTTAGCACTTTCAGAAGGTCATTCCACGTCAATTTGATGGTGGTCCAGACAAATTAATCCAAGCAGCTTACCAAGTCAAATACAACTCAAAAAAAATGAAAAAGTGAGTATTCTCTATAATAGTTTATTGTTGCAGGAGTTTGTTGAAGCATATAGGAAGATCAGGGGAATTAGGAAAATATTCTAGTGATAGGTAGTGCATTTTCTTCAGGCAGTTTTAGTTTCAGTGTAGCAAAATTAGTGTTGGAATACTTATGTATATGTGTATGTGTGTAAAATAATTTTAAATATTAAAAGTAGCATACTTAGGGGGTTGGAGAGATGGCTTAGCTGTTAAGCACTTGCCTGTGAAGCCTAAGGATCCTGGTTCAAGGCTCCATTCCTCAGTACCCACGTAAGACAGATGCACAAGGTGGCTCATGCATCTGTAGTTCATTTGCAATGGTGCGCCCATTCTTTCTCTCTCTGCCTCTCTCTCTTTCCGTCTGTAGCTCTCAAATAAATAAAAATAAACAAAAATAGCAAACTTAGCCGGGCGTGGTGGTGCATGCCTTTAATCCCAGTACTTGGGAGGCAGAGGTAGGAGGATCGTTATGAGTTTGAGTCCACCCTGACACTAGATAGTGAATTCCAGGTCAGCCTGGACTAGAGTGAAACCTTACCTAAAAAAACCAAAAGAAAAAAAAAGCATACTTACACATATATACAAATTATACTCCTAACTATACTCAGTAAGGAAAGGAAAAAAATTTTTATGAGAAAGCAAGCGCTAGAGCAAGTGAAAAAGAGAATTAGCACACCAGGGCCTCCAGCCACTGTAATATTGAACTCCAGACGCATACGTCACCTTGTGCACATGTGCGACCTTGCATGCTTGTGTCACTTTGTGCATCTGGCTTGCGTGGGATCTGGAGAGTTGAACATAGGTCCTTAGGCCTTGCAAGCAAGCACCTTAACCACTAAGCAATCTCTCCAGCCCAAGGAAAAAAAATTTTTGCATGTATGTGTCTGTGTGTAGTATGTGTGGTATATGCATATGTGTGTGTGCAAATGCTCATGCCTTGCGCACACATGTGAATAGGCCAGAGGAGAATGTCAGATGTCCTTCATGTTTCACTCATCGGTGAACATATCTTACTGAACCCATAGCTGTCATTTTTTTCAGACAGGTGGCCCAACAATGCAAGCTCCAGCAATTCTCTTGTCTCTGCTCCCACAGGACTGGGATTATAGGCATGTGTGGCCATGCCTGTCTGTTTCATGAGAGCTGGGGAATTGAACTTAGGGCAAATCAGGCCCTCTTAGACCCTGATGCTTGTGCGGCAAACACTGTTACCACTAAGGCATCTCCCCATTTCTAGAATAAAGCATTTTATTTCGTTATGATGCTAAATCAGAATACAAGGTATACTGCCCACCTCTTTCAAGTCCTTGCTTCATTAAGTATTCCATCTTTTTTTTTTATCATTTTATTTATTAGATACAGAGAGACAGAAGGAGAGAGAGGAAGGGGGGGGGGCAGAACGGGCATGCTAGGGCCTCTAGCCACTGCAAATGAACTCCAGATGCATGCGCCATGAGGTGCATCTGGCTAATGTAGGATGTGGAGAATTGAATCTGGGTCCTTAGGCTTCGTAGGCAAGTGCCTTAACCACTAAGACATCTCTCCAGCCCCCATCTGTTTTTTATCTTCAACCTTTCCTTTTTTTTTTTTTTTTTTT
>PVKW010031990.1:0-24401 GCA_004027895.1 Orientallactaga bullata | reverse complement strand
ATATCTCCCACACGCCTCTATCTTCTATCTTATCTCCTACACATCTTTATCTTCTAAGATATCTCCCACACACCTTGATCTTCTAGCATATCTCCCACACTCCTTTATCTTCTAAGATATCTCCCATATACCTTTATTTTCTATTATATCTCCCACAGGCCTTTATCTTCTATCATATCTCCTGCACACCTTTATCTTCTAGCATATCTCCCACACACCTTTATTATCTTCCATCATATCTCCCACACACCTTGATATTCTAGCATATCTCCCACACACCTTGATCTTATATGCTTATATGCTCTATGCTTATAAATCATAATCAAATATAGGGAACTTTCTGTGGGTAAAACACATAATTACTCTATGTTTTATAGACTGATAAATTAGTCTTTGAAAATCTTGTGACTATTTTCTTTGATTTCTCTCTTTAAAAATTTTTATTTTTATTTATTCATTTGAGAGAGAGAGGGGCAGAGAATGGAAAAGAGGGAGAGAATGGGCATGCCAGGGCATCTAGCTACTGCAAATAAACTCCAGACACATGCGCCACCTTACACATCTGACTTACATGGATCTTGGGAAATTGAACCTGGGTCCTTTGGCTTTTCAGGCAAGCACCTTAACTGTTAAGCTATTTGTCCAGCCTCTGATTTCTCTCTTGTACCTATATTTTCTAGGACAGCCGTCTTTTCTATGACATATAGCCTTTGAAAATCTGACTAAGTTGAAGAGGTGGAGCTAGCTGACAGTGACGGCTGAAAAGCAGGAGAAGAGCAGTAAGGGGGGAAGAAGATATCCAGAGGTTCATTTTTGTAGCTCTTTCCAGTGCTCTGAAAAAAAAAAAAAAAAGTATATATGGGATCCATTCTTCCTTAGAACAATGCAGTGGAGATTAGGAATGGATATTATGGTACAACAAATATGGCTATAAATCCTTTGTGTGATTCCAGTAGAAAGAACTAGGCAGCTCTAAAAAGGACACTCTTGTATCATAACAAAGCACTAACCAGAGAATAGTCTTCTCTGTATAAGAAATTATAATAAGGCTTCAGTGGGGCTGGGGCATAAATCAGTGGATTTTGTTTTGTTTTCTTATTGTTGTTGTCGGTGATGCTGCTAGATATTGGACCCCAGGGCCTCATGCATGAGCTCTGGGCTGTGTTCCACAGAGCTGTATTCCCAATTCCTGATCAGTGCTTTTGACAAGATTCGTATGATATGATGTTTGCTCTGGTTCAATACCGCTGCTCTACTCTAGTTCATTCCGGTGATCCTCAAACTTCAGCATGCCTGAAAGCCATTCCCAGCCTTACCAATCAAAGTGTAGTCCAAGAATGGCAGGCTGAGGGTGATTTTATACCTCTTAAGTTTGAGAAAACTGGCCTGAAAAGTTCTTCAGTATGGGTTCTCTAGTCCCACACACAAGCATCTGATGAGTTATTTATGGGTTTTTATCTTCATGTTTTCTTGTGCATATAGCGTAAGTGGATCCTGGAGAATCAAACCTGAGTCCTTTGGCTTTATAGGCAAGTGCCTTAACTGTTACGCCATCTCTCCAGCTATCTTCTTTTTGGAGGTAGGGTCTCATGTAGCATAGGCTTGCCATTGCTGGCTGGTTTTGAAGTCCTAGTCTTCCAGAAGTATTGGGATTATAGGCCTGTGCCACCACACCTGACTGGATCTGTGAGTCTCTCATTCTTTCATGCTTCTGGATGTTGCTGGCCTCTCCTAGGAAGGCTGTGCTTTAATGGGATGTACCTCTAGTATTTAGCAGAGGAGGGGCACTTAGCAGGCCCAGTGGACTGGGACATCTGGGGAAGCCTTCACTGAGTGAGGACTTGGGACTTGACCTGAGTCTTGTGGGAAAGGTTAGACTGAGAGAAATAGAGGTTATTTAGCACAGAGAGGATGAGGTGACAGTTGACAATAGGGTGATTATCCACACATTCATCATGCAGTGGTAGACAGCCTTCATAGAAGATAGACTTTGGTTTTTCTAGCTTGTGTGTGGAGCGTGTCACTTCATAATTCCAAGGATGTGGTTTAGCACTGGGCAGCAGCAAAAGTCGGGAGTTTTGAGTACGTCCTCAGCTGCACTATGTAATCTACAGTCTAGGAGGATTCTAGAACCCTTTCTATGCTTGTTTCCTCATGTTCCCTAGGCCCCCTGCTTCTGTTCTGTAGCCTCCTTGTTTGCTCAATTTGGCTTGAGTCCTCTCGATTGGATTCTGGCCGTTCTTTTTACAGTGATATACATTGGTATAATTCTCTCTTGATAACTACGTGGCTTTGCCTTATACATTCATATGCACTCATATGCACACATATACACTCCAACTCCCAGCCCTCATCTCAATGAACATTGGTGGAAGTAGGAAATAGGTAGTAGGGTTGAAGACCTTAGCTGCTGTTTTCAGAGCTCTTCCCAAACTTTTTTTTTTTTTTTTGGTTTTTCGAGGTAGGGTCTCACTCTGGTCCAGGCTGACCTGGAATTAGCTATGTAGTCTCAGGGTGGCCTCGAACTCACGGCAATCCTCCTACCTCTGCCTCCCGAGTGCTGGGATTAAAGGCGTGCGCCACCACGCCCGGCTTTCCCAAACTCTTGTGTTTGTTGTGTCCTGGTATGTTCTGATCAGCCCCCTTTTGCTGCTAATGATAGGAAAAGTGGAAGACCACGTAGGAAGGGCCAGAGTTCAGGTTTGGAGGTTAAGATAAACAGCCTTGGATTAAGGTATTGGTCAAGGTTCTCCATAGAAAAAAAACATATAATAAATAAATTTATTACAAGGAACTGGTTCACATAGTTATGGAGGCTGACTGCTCCCAAGATCTGCAGGGTGACTTGGCAAGTTGGAGCCCTGGGAGAGTCCATGGTCTTATGTTCTAGTGTGTTGCTCAAAGCTTGAGAACCCAGAGCACTGATGCTGTAGTTCTAGCCTGCAGGCAGCAGACTTAAAAACCAGGGAAAGCTGATGTTTTGGATTGAGTGCAAAGGTAGGCCAAAGTTAATGTAGCAATTTAAAGATAGTCAGGTATTCTCTCTTACTAGGGAAAAGGTCAGCTTCTTTGTTCTGTTCAGTCCTTCAACTGATTGCAAGAGGCCCTTTCATTCTAAGTGTAGCATTTTTCTCTTTCAGAAGCACATTCATAGATATACCCAGAGTATTATGTGAACAAACAGGGTACCCCATAGTGTAGTCAAGCTGGAACATAAAATTAACCGTTAAAGGATATGTTGCTACTTTTGTGGTATTCTTGTCAAAAATGCATGAGTTAATAAGAAAACTTTGGATAAGCCTAAGTGAATGGAGATTTTACAAAATAACTTCTTTTTTGAGAACAGATCTGTAATTTGAGATTAGTCTGTGTTGCAGTCAGGTTTGCATTGCTGGCAGAAAACACCTGACCAAGAGCAGCCAACATCAGATGGGTGACAGCAACAGGAGAGTGTGCCAAACACTGGCAAGAGGAAGCTGGCTATAACACCCATAAGCTGCCCCCTAATAATACACTGCCTCTAGGAGGTGTTAATTCCCAAATCTCCATCAGCTGCGAACCTAGCATTCAGAACACCTAAGTTTATGGGGGAATACCTGAATCAAACCACCACCTTTTGCCCCTTGCCCCCATAAACTCTAACCATACATGATGTAAAATGCAATACATTCATCCAACTTTAAAAGTCCTCATAAATTTTTGTTGTTGTTGTTTTTCGAGGTAGGGTCTCACTCTAGCTCAGGGTGGCCTTGAACTCATGCTGATCCTCCTACCTCTGCTGGGATTAAAGGCGTGTGCCACCACACCCAGCTTTAAATCCCCATAATTTTTATTAATCCCAGTGATGTTCATTTCTGTGCCATATCCCTATACACCAGTCCATTTCTATGCAATTTAAGCCTGCACAAGTTCCCAGGTCACAGGCAAGCAGAATTCAGCAAGCCTCTCACACAAATTGCTTCTAGCCCAGTCCAGGCAAAGCTCTTTCTCACCCCCATAAGCCAAACCTCACAGTCCATAGTTCTTATTGCATTCAGGTCTTTCAACTCTGACCAGAATAGTCCATCAAATTGTACTTGTAGCTCTACAAGGTGGCTCCTAAGCCAAGGTTTCAAATACCTCCATATTCCTCTCAAAAATCAACTCTGAAAAGCCAAAAGCCACACAGTTAGCTTTCTAGCTGCAATAACCCTACTCTTGGTACCAGTTTTACTATTGCAGTCAGGTTCTCGTTGCTGGCAGAAAACACCCAACCAAGAACAGCTTATAGGAAAAAAGATAGGATTTATTTTGGCTTATAGACTTGAGGGGAAGCTCCATAATGGCAGGGAAAAAATGATGGCATGAGCAGAGAATGGATGTCACCTCCTGGTCAACATCAGATGGACAATAGCAACAGGAGAGTGTGCCAAACACTGGCAAGAGGAAGCTGGCTATAACACCCATAAGCCAGCTCCCAACAATACACTGCCTCCAGGAGGTCTTAGTTCCCAAATTGCCATCAGCTGGGGACCTAGCTTTTAGAATACCCAAGTTTGGGGGACACCTGAATCAACCCACCACAGTCTGCTTCAGCATTCTGAGTGCTGGGATTACAGGCTCTGCCAACTCACCCAGCTCTGGCCAGTACTATTTAAACATATTGAGGTTAAAAAAGATGTGGAAAGATTGATAATTTTAATAAACAGGAGGACTCCAAGAAGAAGGAGCAACTAAAGGTAATACAACTCCTGATTGGATACTGGAACAAAAAGGGACCTTCGTTTAAAAGTCAGTAAGATTTGAATAAAGTCTATAGTGTAGTTAATTGTATTGGCCAATAGTTAATTTTCTGGTTCCTGCTTTTTCTAAACATA
The DNA here is from genome assembly GCA_004027895.1 of Orientallactaga bullata. Taxonomy (NCBI): domain Eukaryota; kingdom Metazoa; phylum Chordata; class Mammalia; order Rodentia; family Dipodidae; genus Orientallactaga; species Orientallactaga bullata. Next base: position 19,545 of record PVKW010031990.1, on the reverse strand, counting down.
CTGTGGTTCTGAAAGGTGTTAATCACCATTTGAACTGGCTGAGGGCTTTATAGGAACTGTGCTATTTTTGCAGATTTTCTGTATGTCTAAAATTATTTCAGAACAGAAGTATAACAAAGCTTTCTATTACTAGGTACTCTGAGGACTTTTAATGACAGGATATTTATGTATCCTTTAAATTTTTAACTGTCTCATGTTTGTGAGTATACAAATATATTTTGTATCAACCACTCATCATTTCCCACAGATACTGAATTCTGTTCATGTTGTTATTATTTGTTTTTGTGAGCACCTTTTTTTTAAAATTTTATTATTTTTTGGAGAGAGACACAGAGAGAAACAGATGGAGAGGGAGAGGGAGACAGAGAATGGGTGCGCCAGCAGTCTCTCAGCTGCTGTGAACGAAATCCAGATGCGTGCGCCCCCTTGTGGGCAAGCGCGGCCTTGCGCCCTTGCGTCACTTTGCATCTGGCTAAACGTGGGACCTGGAGATTGGAACTGCTGGAGATTGGAACCAGCGTTCTTAGGCTTAGCAGGCAGGCGCCTTAACCGCTAAGCCATCTCTCCAGCCCTGTGAGCACCTTTTTAAAACCTTTTCAGTTTCTGTTCTTGTTTTCCCTCTTCTGTTCTGTATTCCTTCCTGACTATATGTCCCTTTGCAAATGTTCACATCTGTACTCTGTATGCATTTCCATAGAGTTTGTCTCTGAGGTGATGCATGTGGTATACTGTGGAGCTAAGGAGCACTGGGAAAGAAGTCAGGAGATTGAGGTGCCAGCACTCTTAATCTGGTTCTGTTATTGAATGACTCAATGTCCTTCTGCTTTTAATTTTCTTTTTAAAAAAATTTATTTATTTATTTATTTATTTAAGAGAGTGAGACAAAGTGGCAGCTCGAGACAGAGGGAGAGAATGGGTGCACCAAGGCCTCTAGCCACTGCTAACGAACTCCAGACACATGCACCACCTTGTGCATCTCACTTACATGGGTCCTGGGGAATCGAACCCAGGTCCATAGGATTTGCAGGCAGGAGCCTTATCTGGTAAACCATCTCTCCAGCCCAGCCCGAATTTTCTTTTCTTTTTAAAAAATATTTTAAAAAAATATTTATTTATTTATTTGCAAGCAGAGAGAGAGAGAGAGAGGAGATAGACAAAGAGAATGGTCACACCAGGGCCACTAGCCCCTGCAAACAAGCTCCAGATACATGCGCCCCTTTGTGCATCTGGCTTACATGGGTCCTGGGGAATTGAACCTGGGTCCTTTGGCTTTGCAGGCAAATGCCTTAACCGCTAAGCCATCTCTCTAGCCCCTTGAATTTTCTTTTTTTTTAAAAAATATTTTATTCATTTATTTTAGAGAAAGGGGCAGAGAGAGAGCGGGAGGAAGGGAGAGAATCGGAACACCAAGGCCTCTAGCCACTGCAGACGAACTCCAGATGCAAGAGCTACCTTGTGCATCTGGCTCTCGTGGGTACTGGGGAATTAAACCTGGTCCTTAGGCTTCACAGGCAAGTGCCTTAACTGCCAAGCCATCCCTCCAGCCTTGCTTGTAATTATCTGAGACTAAGTGACAATTTTGACCAAACACTATAGGTATTAGTTGGTATATAGGCTCCTTTTATAAATCACAAACACACACACACACACACACACTATCAAGGCCTTACGTTTTCCTAGTATTGGATTTTCCAAGTATTTTATCCATATGCACTAGACTATAATTATACTTTAGCAGTCCCCTTACAGTACTTCTTTTCCAGCAGTTCAAGGACAGCACCTTTTGTGTTTTGGTCAGAAACCCATTGTTATTCTTTCTTTTTAAAAAAAATATTCTATGTATTTTCAAGCAGAGAGAGACACGCTCAGAGGGAATGCATGCACAAGAGCATCTAGCCACTGTAAACGAACTCCAGGTGCATGCACCAATTTGTTCATCTGACTTTACATGGATACTGGGGATTTGAACTCAGGTCATTAGGCTTTGTTGGCAAGCACCTTAGCCATTTAGCCAGCTCTCCAGCCCCGTTCTTTCTTTTTGAGTCCTGTTTATTCTCTCTGGTCTGTGCAGCTGTTCCCACAATAGCTTGAAAGCCCTCATTGCTTCCCCATGGGCTGGCCTGTGCTGGACCATGACCGCTTAGAGTCCTGGCACAATCCCTTATGGAGGACTCTTGGCTCATCTGCAGATCCACCTCTCCTATCCTAGCAGAATGGCATGAGAGCCCTGAGGAGGTTCCCTCTGCCACCTACATTCGCTTAATGTTAACAGAGCAGTGGCTGAGGTATGGAGCTGGCATGCTGCACCACCAAGAAATAACTGATAGCCATGAGAAGGAATGGTGAATACTTTGTGTCTAATATTTTTGCCCTCGTAGTATTCCATACTATTTTCCAGTATTTGGCAATAGGCTTGGATTCTGGGAAAAGACAGAAAGCATGCGAAACTGTTCAATAGGAAACACCTATGGGTTCTAACAAGGAAAACGTGATTTCTTCACAGAATGCTCTGGTAGAGGAGGTAGAATAGGTAGGAGAAGTGTTTTGTAAGCAACATCTTCTTGTTTCAAGTGTGCTTTATTGGTCTATTATGTTATATCCCCTCCTCTGTTACCTATGCACTGACATCACAGAGGCCTGGCATCCTCAGTTTACCACTCAAGGATGTTACACTGGGTGGATAGTTCTAGGGTATGACAACACCAGGAATATATAAAACACAGTACAAGCATTTGTTAAGAGAAACTAAAACAATGACCCTTCCTTTCAAGGGAGGATAAACTCCACAAATAATAAACAAGCTGAGTGTAACACAGCATAGAAAACATACCATGTAAGGGGGCTGGAGGTGGTTAAGGCATTTGCCTGCAAAGCCAAAGGACCCTGGTTTAGGATTCCCCAGGACCCACATACGCCAGAGGCACAAGGTGTTGCATGCATCTGGAATTTGTTTGCATTGGCTAGAGGCCATAGTGGGCCCATTCTCTCTCTCTCAAATAAATAAATATATATATATATTTTTTTTTAAGTTCTAAGGAACAGACACTCTTAATTTTTTTATAGTTTGTTGATTTATTTATTTATTTAATTTATTTGATACAGAGGGAGAGAGAGAATGGGCATGCCAGGGCCTCTAGCTACTGCAAATAAACTCCAGATGCATTCGCCACGTTGTGCTTCTGCTAACGTGGGACCTGGAGAATCTAATCTGGGTCCTTAGGTTTCGTAGGCAAGCACCTTAACCACTAAGCCATCTTTCCAGCCCAGAACAGATGTCATCTCCACTTTGCAGATAGGAAAACGTTGCAAACAAGTGACTTTAGCTTGCCAGGCCATCCCCTGAACCCTATAGGTAGGAACACTTTAGAGGTTGAACAGTGACCAGGTTGGATAATCATGATGCCAGGACGTTACCATGGTTAATCCAGCTCTGCTGTTAGCTCTCTATGCTATAGTACTTGACAGCAAGTAGACAATTCGGGGCATTTTTTTTTTAACCAGTCAAGTGTGATAGTCCAGGTAAGCTAAGTCAGTAATGGTATCAATGGAGACATGAGAGCCATTGTGAAACATCCTTGCATGGGGCCTGAAGCCAGGACTGAACCTATGACCTCACAGCTTCTCTTTTCTTGAAGTTTCCTGAGGGAATTGATGCTCTGTGTGAAGAACTTGCCCTATCCGTGAGGACATCTTGAAAACCTTGCTTTTTAACTTACTAGGTAGCCAGGCTTCTCATTTTTTTCTGAGTAAATGTATTAATTTAGTCATGTCAGCCCTGAAGTCACAAGTGCTTTGTGTGAGTTACTTTTTAGATGGTTCAAACAAGCTTCCAGGTATTCATAAGCATCACAAACTTTAATTACTGAGGTCTTTTGGAATTCGGTTGTGATCCTGTCTCCCTTTTTTCTGTGAATGACCTTCCTCCTTTGCTTATGTGAATACATTCCCTGCTTTGCCACCTTAGGGCTTGATGTGTCACAGAATTGCACGGTTTATTTGTGTGGTTTTTTTTTGTTTTTTTTTTTTGTTTTTCGAGGTAGGGTTTCACTCTGGTCCAGGCTGACCTGGAATTAACTATGTAGTCTCAGGGTGGCCTCGAACTCTCGGCGATCCTCCTACCTCTGCCTCCTGAGTGCTGGGATTAAAGGCGTGCGCCACCATGCCTGGCTTGTTTTTGTTTTTTTGAGGTAGGGTCTCCTTCTAGTGCAGGCTGACCTGGAATTCACTATGTAGTCTCAGGGTGATCCTCCTACCCCTGCTTCCCAGATGCTGGGATTAATGGTGTGGTATACCACCATGCCCAACAGAGAGAGACTGGGTGCACTTAGTGGTTAAGGTGCTTGCCTGTGAAGCCTAAGGACCCAGGTTTCCCAGTACTCATGTAAGCCAGATGCACAAGGTGTTGTATGCGTCTGGAGTTTGTTTGCATTGGCTAGAGGCCCTGGTGGGCCCATTCTCTCTCTCTTCCTCTCTCTCTTTTCATCTAGCTGCTGTAAATTAACTCCAGATGCATGCACCACTTTGTGCATCTGGCTTTACGTGGGTAGTGTTCTTTTTTTTTTTTTTTTTTTTTGGTTTTGTGAGGTAGGGTCTCACTCTGGTTCAGGCTGACCTGGAATTAACTATGTAGTCTCAGGGTGGCCTCGAACTCTTGGCGATCCTCCTACCTCTGCCTCCCGAGTGCTGGGATTAAAGGCGTGTACCACCATGTCTGGCTTGTGTTCTATTTTTTTAAAGTAGGGCATGCATGCATTTGACTTTTTGGTATGCAGTTAAGTAAATGTATAGTGAGATTGTGCTGAATGCCATTGTTAAACAGTGCAGGCTAGTCCAGTGATCACCCTGTTTTGTTCTGTCTACTGCAGGTGACAAGAAGTACATTATGGGACCCAAGCTTTCCACTCTTGATGCCACCATCTTTGGACACTTGGCACAAGCAATGTGGACTTTACCAGGGACAAGACCTGAGCGACTAATCAAAGGCAAGCACTAAGCTTTCTTCAGGTTTTAGGAGTTGCTGAGATGTGTGGATATAAAGCTCTAAGCCAGTGCTTAAGCTTGGCTGTGTCATATGAAGCCATTAGGCTGTGGTATCTGCTGGGCTCATGATCAGTTATCTAATTATTCCTTAAATAATGACTTAATTCTTTATTATTTATTTATTTGAGAGCGACAGAAAGAGGCAGATAGATAGATAGATAGATAGATAGATAGATAGATAGATAGATAGAGAGATAGAGAGAGAATAGGTGTGCCAGGGCCTCCAGCCACTGCAAACAAACTCCAGATGCATGTGCCACCTTGTGCATCTGGCTTATATGGGTCCTGGAGAATTGAGCCTCAAACTAGGTCCTTAAGCTTCACAGGCAAGTGCTTAACTGCTAAGCCAGCTCTCCAGCCCCATGACTTAATTCTTATTGCTGAAATAGGCTTGAATCCCATAAGCATTCCTGTTTAGTTGATCTTCCCTATAGTCCTTTGAGTACGTTGGCTTTCCATTTTCTAGTCTATCCAGTGCTGTGGCCATGAAGTGAGTGATATGAGGCCAGTTAACTCACTGCCCATCTCAAATTCTCTTAAAATCTGAATGTGTCTAAGATCTTTCCTATGTAGGTACAAGTTCATTTTAATCTGCCATTTGAGTTCAAGGCACTCCGTCCTCCTATTCCAGTGGGGTAAGTGTAGATTACACACTGAAGGTAGTAGATTTGGAAAGTTCAGGACACTAGGGAAATGAGGAAATTGTCAGCAAATGCCTGATTCTATATAAATGATTACGGTTATTAATATTATTATACATGCAAGGAAATGCAATCTTTCTATCTCCTTTGTATGACCTTGGCTGTAAGCCTGTTAGAATCACAACCTTGACTGTTGGGGACAAGGTAAGAAGTGGAAATGAGTCAGGCCAGAGCTACGCCATGAACATGGGGTAGGAGCCATTCAGAAGCAAGCAAGATTACCAATGACAATGAAGAAGGGAAAGTCAGCTCTTCATGGTTGATGTCCAGAAGCCAGCTTCCCCTACATAGGTGATTTTGAAGTCATCCTTAGAAGTACTGCAGGGCTGGTAATATGGAGTTCAAAGGCTAATATTTATGTTTGGAAAAGGTATCGACAAGAGTTAATCAGAAAGTTTATGTTCAGTTGAGCAGGTTGGAGGTGTAGATACCGTCTTTAGAAAGGCCATGGAATGCTCTTGATTAGTGAGTTAATTCTGCATAGAATGGTGATTGGATGCATGATAGCTGGGTGAATCGAAGGATGGATGGAACACAGAACTGTACAAGAACTGAGGCAGGCAAGCAGTTATGTGTAGTGGTCACAAGTAGTGAAGCTGTGTGTGTGTGCACGCACATACACTCATGTGCATACTTAGGATTTCAGAGCAGACCATGGGCAATTCCCTCACTGTCTAGGTCCCCTTACTGGTGGGATGGGGCTCCAGATACTTTGTCAGACCTGGCTGGAAGGGACCAGGTATTGGTCTGGAAATTCAGTGGAGTAGGATCTGTGATAATCAGCGTTGCAATAGTTTCCTAGATTGTCAATTTCTAGATGCTCTTTGTTTGGTGAGATAGAGCTGTGGGTCCTTGCTGTTCCTGGGGGTCATTGGCCACTGATGTCCTGGGTGCAGGAGATGCTGAGGGAAGCAGGGTCTTGGAGGGGGTGAGTGTGATGGTCAATGAACCACCTGTAAGATGGTCTGATGGATAGCGTGCTCTCATTTATTCAAAAGGAGGGTGGGTTTATAAACACTTGGGACAGGTTGAGAAGGCACATACAGACTATAAGGTGATTGGATACATAGGTTTATGGGTTTCTATCTAATTGGCTGGTGTTGGAAGGCAGAGGTTGTGAGGGAGAAGCTGCAAGGGAGATAACAGAAGTGGTGGGAAAAGCTACATGACTTCAGCCACATATTAGATGGCTACAGCTGCAGGGAGACTATTTACTACCATATAAGGAAGGGTCTCTTGGGCAGCTGGCGACAAGGTCAGGAACAGAGGAGGGGGGAACAAAGCCTGACTATGGAATGGTCAGGTGCTTTTTGGGGTAGGTGCTTTTGGAGAGGGTCCACCGGTTCCGCCCACTCTGGGCAAAGATAGGGCACATTACAACCTTGAGAAGGGAGGACCAGCCCCGTCGCCAGAGTGGGTTTCCGACAATAAGGCCAGCTGCAACCCCCACAGCCCAAGGTCCTCAGCCATGTCCCACAGCCCAGACCAGCTTCCTCACAGTCCCAGCCCGTGTTTAGCAATGCCCAACATATAGCAATGTCTCTAAATGGACTAAATCATATTACTGATTTTATCAAACTCAATTTCCCTTTATTCTAATCATGGTGGCTTAAAAATATTGCTTTCTCTTAGTACATGTAGGGCTGTGCCTCATATCCATTCTTCTATTCCACATCTTCCATTCTCCACTCTAATATACCCTTACAACACCAACATATACCAACACCCATGCAATACTCACATACTCCTACATAGACTCCTGCACACAAACACTAACTTGGACAAACACAACTGCATTTCTGCATGTGCGTGCACACTCTCTCTCTCTCTCTCTCTCTTGAAGCAACATGTTACTTAGCCAGGTGTATTTAGGGATCCATTATCAGTAGGAGTCTTAGGTTCTGTAATATCTACAAGGTCCCTTATTTCAGAAACGAAGCCCATTTTATTTATTTATTTGTGATGTAGACATTTTCTTCCTTATGTCCTAAAAGGACTCAAGTCATTTGGCATTCTCTTTAGAGAAATAATTACACTTTTTGGAGGATTGATTTGGTTCTGCTCTGAGATATACACATCTGTGGAATGTGACACTGTTACCACCAAGGGGCTTTTGACACATGGTTTCAAGTACTTCAGTTCTTAAGCCAATGCCACTAACTCCAGCTCGCCGTAGCAAATGAGTGAAGCCTATGGAACGCCTCTAGGTCTCATTTTAGGTATTACTTTCATGCCCTTCTAACCCGCTAACATGTAGCCAAATTACTAATTAGATCTCAACCATTCTCACTACTTTTTATCTCTCTGGTAGAGTTATCTAAGAAACAGCAAGAAAGAGCCTGGGTAATTTAGAGTTTGCCCAGACCTAGGACTGTGTGTGCCTTGCATGGGGACGTTTCTTCCCCATCTGGTTTCTGGTATAGTGCAGCCAGGGCACCCATGGACTTGCTATGTGTATGAGGACGTGGATAAGTATTTGTTTTTTGGGTCCTATCTGTTTATAAGGCCATACAAATTACTTCTGGAACAGTCTAGAATAGTAAGAAATTTTCCTTAACTTAGGTAAGTAGGACAGATAGAATATTTAGCAATTCTTTAAGTATGCATATGTACATATATCTGTCTAGATATAGGTACAAATATGAAATGTTATTTGTTTACTGGAGAAAAGATGGAAATTTTTCAAAAAAATAATTTGTAAGCTGGATGGTGGCTCCTATCTGCAATCCCAGTATGTGGGAAGCTGAGGCAGGAGGGTCATGGGATCAAGGCTAGCATGGACATTACATAAAGAGTTCCAGGTGGGCTGCGAGATGACTCAGTGGATAAAGTGCTGGCTGCTCATGCCTGAGTACCTAACACCAGACCCCACATAAAAACTGTGGCAAACTTCTGTGTGCTGATGGGAAGTAGAAACTAGAGTTTTCCTGGAAGCTTCAACAAGTGCAGCAAAGAATGAGAGCAGAGTGAAATCCAGAGAGAGAAACCCTGCCTGAAAGAGGAAAGGTGAGGACTGACCCAAAAGTTGTCCCCTGCCCCCTACACCTATGCCATGACAAGCTGATACCTGCATACACACAAACATGCTCAGATGTATACACACACAGTGTTCAAACCAGTCTGAGCTTGTCTCACAACAAACAAATAAATCAAACAGTAGTGATACTGTGCTGTTTATCTTCATCTTTTATTAAGTGCAAATGTATACACAGATATACATAGAAGTGTCATAGGATGATGAAGTCACGAGTTTCTAGAAAGGCCATCGTAGTTTATGTTCTCATAAGCAATAACTGAAAGTGTCTAAAGAAATTTGAATTTCTTGATTAGGGCTGAATATAATTTGGTCGTTTAACTATTTTTATAGTGAGAAACAATTTGTTGTGTTATTTGCAATTATATTTTCTTTTCTGTTTTTCATTTTGCTGCTTGAGATTAAACATAGGACTTTGTACATGCTAGCTACATCCCAAGCCCTCATTGGGATGTATGACATCCCAGTGTACACATGACTTTCATAATATATGTAATATCCTATGATAATACCTGCCCCATCAGTAACACTCTTGGTGTGGAATCAGAATTGATATTTTAACCTTTTTAAAAAAAAAATATTTATTTATTTATTTATTTGTAAGCAGAGAGAGCAGAGAGACCAACAGAGAGAATGGGCTGCCAGGGCTTCCAGTAGCTGCAAATGAACTCCAGACTCAAGTTCCTCTTTGTGCATTTGGCTTTATGTGGGTACTTGGGAATTGAATCCTGGTCATTAGGTTTTGCAGGCAAGTGTCTTAATCACTGAGCCATCTCTCCAGCCTACTGTTTTAACATTTAACCAGTGGACTCTTCTATATTCTAAGGAAAACTTCATTCATTAACTTTCAACAGGAATGATTTATTCTACTATAGTTTGATGTCATTTTTGCTTGTTACTTGATAGGTTAAGAAATGGATAAAATGCTGGATTTCCTTGAAAAACACTTAAGTATCTCCTCACCCTGTTCTCTTACTGTTCTCCATGGGGAAGTGGTCAGGAAGAGGTTGTGCTGAGGGAACAGCTAGATCCAGTGACCTTTGGGGTTTTGGGTTCTGAGATGTGTGATTAGTGCCTCTGTTCTCAGTACCTTCAGCTTCAAGGAGATGAGAAGAAGATGTCCTCATGGAGCATGCTGCACTCAGTATCCACTGGTGTTGGGGTCCTTCCTAGGGCCAGCCCAGGAGGGGATGCAGGGTCTCCGCCAGGCAGAGGGTGAGAAGGGCAGAGTCAAGACATAGACACCGGGAGTCAGGTGAAAGCAGGCAGAGGGTGAGCTGCTGCAGACTCATTTATTCAAGGAAGTATAGGTGTTTTTAAGGGTTTGGATGGCTAATCGTTGTATGGGGTAGTTCCCTTCTTGTGATCAATGACAGCCTGTCTCCGGGCAGGGTGGTTCCCTTCTTGTGACCAATGACAGCCTGTCTCTGGGCAGATCATCTTGCAGCAGGTTGCTCGTGGGCATGGGGCTGTAGCTGTTGTAACACCAGGCCTGTGCAGAATGCCACATCCACAGAAGCCACTTCCTGGCTCCTCCTAGCAGGAGGCCTGGCTAGGGCCTGACCTGCATTGTGTCATACATATCCTCCTTTTTGTTTTTATTATTGGTGACCCTGGGAGGCATGGTTCTTTGCCAAGCCATTGTTGACCCCAGGCCCCAAGGATCACCTCATGTGGTGGTGCCTGTCTTAGGTTGCCCCATTTCAAGGGATCTTACCCCTCATTGACTACCCACCATCCTGGTGAGAAGGCCTGAGGGGTTATGGCTGTCACCTAGGAGGCATGGGTAGGCCATGTGGGGGTGGTACTGTGGCATGCGAACAGTCCCGGCAAGATTCAACTATAGAGCCTGAGAAAGACTGGGATAGGATAGGTTTACAAATGAGAAATGGTGGATAAGATATCATGTGGTGGTTCATGAGGAGTTGCCCCTTCTGATTGATAAATGGCTTCCTATAGTAGAACCTGGTTTATTTGGATGGTGGCAATGTGCTGAGCAAAAGCTCTGAGACATCTGAAAAGGATCAGCATGATGGCAAGAATAACTAGGATTCCCACCAGGATAAGAAGGGAGAAAGGGTTGAAGAAAGGAATGTAAAGTTATCGCCAGGAGAAACAGCTGCAAAGCCAATTGGCACCTGTTTAACGATAACATGGAGGTCAGCATGAATAGTCATGCAAGGGCTCAGTCTACAACTAAGAAGGGAGCAGTTGAGAAAGCCCCTGGAAGAGAGTAAAAAGGTGGAGGCATTGAGTGTTGGGACCAAGACAAAATAATGGGGGGGGGGTTAACATAAACAGGTTGTTGGGTGACTGTTGTGAGCTCACCCTTAGTGCCATAAATAGTAGCATTGAGAATGGGGCTGGAGAGATGGCTTAGTGGTTAAGGCGCCTGCCTGCTAAGCCTAAGAATGTCAGTTCCAATCTCCAGGTCCCACTTTTAGCCAGATGCAAAGTGACACAAGGGCACAATGCCTCACTTGACCACAAGGGGGTGCACACATCTGTATTTCGTTTTACAGCAGCTGAGAGGCTGCTGGCGCTCCCATGTCTATCTGTCTTCCTGTCCTTCTCTCTCTGTATCTCTCTGTGTCTCTCTCCAAAAAAAAAAAAAAAAAAGTAGCATTAAGTGTCCTTAATGGTAGCAGATCAATGCAATCAAAGGAGTTGCAAAGGAATTTATGGCTGGGTAGAGGGTAGCATTACCATAAGAGGCATTAATAAGCAAAAAGGCAAAGGTGTGGTTAAGGAGAAGTACTTGCTTGAAGGGGGAGGAATACAGTGAAATAGAGTGGCTAAAATGAAGCCTAGGAAAAGTGTGGGAATCTGGGTCCACCGCACCAAACAAGTATGGCCTAAGAAGAATTGTCCAAAATGGTTTCTGGGAAGTGGTAATAGGGAGAAAGGGAGATAAGAGGGGAATAAGTTTACAGTCCCTTATCTGGCCTGAGGGGTTTGGCATCATCCTGTTCATCAAGGTCGATCCCCGAGTCAGTGGCTGGATGGATGTTTCTGGCAGGGATCCAGATCGGGATCTGTGAAGTTTCTGGAAAGGCACAAGCATACCTTCAGCCCTGTGTTAAAAGAGGGTGGGATCCCTTCCAGATATTAGTAAGAGAATCCTTCCAGTGGACTAAGGGTAAGGGTGTTGTGGTTGGTTGGGATCTCTAATGTTTATAGGCCAAGAGAGTCCTACCTTGTCAAAGGTGAGAAAATTGAGGGTGAAGAGAGCTTCTACCAGGACCAAGTGGGGATCCTTGCGCAACATAGTGGACTTTTGTTTTATAATTAGTTCCTTTAGCATCCAGTTAGTTCTCTCCACTATGGCTTGTCCTTGTGAGTTGTAGGGGATCCCAAGGGAGTGTTTTATTCCTCAAGATTCCATGAAAGATGTGAATTGGGCAGATGTGTATGCAGGGCCATTATCAGCTTTAATTGACCAAGGTACGCCCATGACCAACATAGTGGTTTTTGTCGCCTTAATGACATGGGAAGCCTTCTCCCCTGAGAGAGCAGTAGCAAAAGTAAGCTTAGAGTAAGTGTCCACAATGACATGGACATATTTGAGGTTACCAAAGGAAGGTATGTGGGTAACATCCATCTGCCAGATAGAATTTGGGGTAAGGCTTCTAGGATTGACTCCTTGAGGCTATAGGGGGCCCAAAGGGGATAGGGGGTGCATGCTTTACAGGTACGTGTTAAATGTTTGCATTGGCTAAGCAAGAGCTTGGGGTATAGGGTCCGTAGGTTAGTGGGGGATAGATGGAACCTTTGGTATAAACGTCTAGCTTGTTCTAAAGGTGGCAAGGAGGAGACAGCAATAAATTTGTTTACCTGTGAATTCCCATCAGCAATAAAGCCAGGCAGACCAGTGTGTGAGTGAACATGCTCAATAAACCAAGGGTAGGATCTGTTTTCCATCTGTAATTGTAAAGTGGAGATGGCAATGTCTATGGGATGATGAGAGGGCCTGGGATTGGCTAAGGGCAGTACCTTTGTCATTTGGACTGCATACTGCTGTCAGAGAAGATGTTTACGGGCCCTTGTTGACAGAGCTCTAAGACTCTGATGGTGGCATATAGTTACCCTAACTGGACTGAATGGGGGTTAGGGAACCTAAGGGCCTCATCCGGTCAATTGGCTCTCTTAATAATTAGCCCATATGTATGTTTATTGTCATCTGTAAAGGCCAAGGCTGCTAAGGGTATTGGCTGACTTAGAGAAATAGGCCTAGAGAAATAGTCTTTATGGGCAAAGCCATTAGGGATTGAAGTAGTTTGTGAGTGGGGAGGTGGTTGTCTATCTCATTGGGGAATCCCGTCATTAGGTTGTGGGAAAGGGGGTCCTCCCTAAAAAGGGGTTGAAGTTCTGACATGGGGATGGACAGAATTATTTTGGAGGGTTCTGTATTATAGATTCTGTTAGTGTAGGTACATGCCTTAATTGCTATGAGGAGCATTGCTTGTAGGTTGGTGGTGAGTTTATGTGACTATGAAGGGTATACCCAGTAAAGGGGTGATTGGTTTTGCCAGATGACTCCTAAAGGTGCCTCTGCTGTCCAAAGGATTACATTTAGGATTGGAGCAGACGGGTCATATCTTGTGAGGGTCATTGAAAAGAGGTAGTGGGATATTTTTTGCAACAAATACTTGGAGTGATTGTTTAGAGGAATTTTCCTTGAAGGGTTGTCAGTAACTCTAAGGAGGTTATAAAGTGGTAGGAGTTCACTGGGAGGGATGGGCAAGAAAGGTTTGAGCCAGTTAATTTGGCCACAGAGGTTTTGGAGATCATTGAGAGAATAATGGTCCTTTATTAGAAGGTGAGGGGTAAGTGGTTGTATAGTAGTAGAAATTTTGAACCCTAAAAATCCAAAAGGGGGCACAGTTTGAATTTTTTCATTCACTATGGTAAACCCAAGTTTCTTGAGGTCCTCAATGAGTAGTTTAAGAAGGTCCAGAAGGGCAGTTCTTGAGGTGTGTGCAATCAAAAGATCATCCATGTAATGAACAACAAGGCATTTAGATTGTATTCTCACTGTGGCGGAGGATATAAGCATTTGGCAAATAGAAGGGCTGTTTTTCATGCCCTGGGGGAGAACCCTCCATTGATATCTTTTAGCCAGGATAGTATGGTTGGTCTCCCACACAGTAAAGGCAAAATAGGGCCTGTCCTCTGCCGCTAAAGGGATAGAGAAAAAGCAGTCTTTAATATCTAAGATAACTATATGGTGGTTAGTAGGGATGGCTTCGGGTTGGGGGAGGCCAGTCTGAAAGGAGCCCATTTTTTTTTTTAATTATTATTTTTATTATTTACTTTTGGAGACAGACACAGAGAGAGAGAGAGACAGACAGAGAGAGAGAGCAGGAGACAGATTGGTGGGAGCACCAGCAGTGTCTCAGCTGCTGTGAACGAAATCCAGATGTGTGTGCCCCCTTATGGGCAAGTGTGGCATTGCGCCCTTGCGTCACTTTGCATCTGGCTAAACGTGGGACCTGGAGATTGGAACCGGGTTCTTCGGCTTAGCAGGCAGGTGCCTTAACCGCTAAGCCATCTCTCCAGCCCTGAAAGGAGCCCACTTTTAACATATGTTTATTAACCTGGTGAAGGTCTTGGACTAGTCTATGTTTGCCAGTTTTTTTTTTTTTAATGACAAAGATGAGGGAATTATGGGGGCTAATAGAGGGCTCAATATGGCCAAGAGCAAGCTGTTCTTGAATAAGAGATTTGAGAATAGTCAATTTAGGTTCTAGTGTAGGCCACTGTTCGACCCAAATGGGTTCTGTGGTATCCCACTCGAGGCATATGGGAGCGGTAGGGGATTGGACAGTGGCCCCTAGAATTGGCAGTGATGAGGATGGTGGGTGGTTTGGTGGGGTTGGGTTGCCTTGAGAGGCCAATGGTATCATGGGTGATAACATCGTTAAAGGCCTGGTCATCTATTGTTATGACAACACCCATGTCAGTAAGAAGGTCTCTGCCCCAGAGGGTATTAGGGACATTTGCCACCAAGGGGAGAAATTCCCCCATGTTGCCATCATAGTCTTCCCACGCAACTGGTCTTCTAACCTGTCTAGTGGTCTGTTGTCCCCCAACACCCTTAATATTAGGACCATCTTTATAGGTCCAATTGGGCATGCAGAATGCATCGTTGGCAGAGATAATAGTGGCATCCACACCTGTGTCTACTATGCCCTTGAATTCAACCCCATCCAAAAGGACCAAGATGTGGGATGAATGGTCGTTAACAGGCAGGGTCCATCTAATGTGTGTGTGGGGGGGTCCCTCTTACTTGTGGGGCTGAGGGTTGCCCCTGGGGGAGTTTAAAGGTGTGGACTTTCTGCAATCCTTGGCCCAATGATATCCCCTTTGACATTTAGGGCAGGAGGTTCGGGGCTTAGTTGTTTGGGGGCAGGTCCTCCAAAGGTGTCCTGGTTGGCCACAGCCCAAGCAGAGGGTTGTTGCAAACAAACTCCAGACACATGCGCCAGCTTGTACATCTGGTTTAAATGGGTCTTGGGAGATCGAACCTGGGTCTTTTGACTTTTCAGGCAAGTGCCTTAGCTACCAAGCCATCTCTCCAACCCTGGATTTTCTTTTCTTTCTTTTTTTTTATTTTTTGAATTTTAAGCCATATGTTTGAAGTGGATTTTCTTTTTTATGTATTAATTTATATACACATACATGGGTGGTTGGACTTTTTGTTTTTACTGTTTGGTTTAAACAAAACAATAGAATAATAGAATAATACTATGTACATTACTGTAGTACTTGCCTTTCTCTTTCCTTCCCCCCTTAGTGATCATACATGTGTATATGCATATGGATGCATATGTGTGCTCACGTATGTAGAGGCCAGAGGTTGATGTTAGGCATCTTTCTCCATTGCTCTCCACTTTACTTACCAAGGCAGAGTCTCTCACTTGAACCCAAAGCTCACTGGCTACTCTAGCTAGCCAGCTTCCCCAGGGATCCTCTGTCTCCACCTTCAGAGCACTGGGGTTACAGTTGGGCCACCCTGCCCACTTAGCACTTACATGGGTGCTGGGGGTCCAAACTCTGACTGTTACACTTGAATGACTTGCATGTACTTTATCCTGTGAGCCATCTCCCCAAACCCTATGCCTTTCTTCTTAACACAATCTTTTAGCAGCTTTATAATTTTCAACAAAATGGATAATTTATTCAATCAATCCCTACTGATGCTTTTATATTATTAGAATGGAGTGCTAAAAGTGGAATTATGGATCACACATATGTACATTTAATGCTTCAGTGAGTGATATCAGATTACTTTCTTAAGATATGTATATTACATAGTTATGAGCAATGTTGCCACCTGGTGGATCAAAGGCAAAATTCATCCTTTCCCTTATTTTCATTTGGAACTAGCAAATGAAGGCCAAATGCTATATCACGTTTAGAAAATGCTTAATGTTAGTGGCTTCATAAAAGTGTCCTCTTTGTCCATATGAAAAAGAAGTGACTGTACCCATTGTGGGTAGAGCTGTTTAACTTGACAGAGTTGCTGGGGAGATGGCTCCGTGGTTGAAGGTGCTCGCTTGTAAAGCCTGACAGCACAGGTTTGATTCCCCACTAGCCGTGTAAAGCCAGATGCTCAAAGTGGTGTGCGTCTGGAGCTCATTTGCAGTGGCAGAAAATACTTAAAGGTTAACAGTTATCCACTTTATGGGATATGTAGGGCCAAGTTTTTATATGAACATTATTTTCTAAAACCCATTTCTTTCTTTTTTTAATTTTTATTTATTGAGAGAGAGAGAGATTGAGAATGAATAGGTGTGCCAGTCTCTAGCCACTGCAAACAAACTCTAGATGTATGCACCACTAGGTACATCTGGCTTACATGGGTTTTGGGGAGTTGAACCTGGGTCCTTAAGCTTCACAGGCAAGCACTTTAACTGTTAAGCTTTCTCTCCAGCCCACGAACATGTTATTTCCTCAGCTCTGTGGCATAGTACACAGGCTATCATAAAGCTGTGAAAATGTGTGGAGTGAATGATGGCTTCTGGCTGACAACACAAGCAGCCGTTGGTCTTTCCATGGAATATAGATGAGCAGACATGAAGCAATGAGCACATTAGTTCTATTGATACGTAAGCAACCAGCGAGAACGTGCTCTACAGAGCTGCAGGATCGAAGTGCCTCTGCCATTCTAGCAAACTGTCCCTCCACCTGGGAGCCAGTCCTCTTTTTTTCTTTTTCTCTTTTTTTTATTTTTAAAAATATTTTTATTTATTTATGAGACAAAGAGAGAGGAAGAAGCAGATAGAGAATGGGTGTGCCAGGGCCTCCAGCCACTGTAAACAAATTTAGAAGCATGCGCCACCTTGTGCATATGGCTTACGTGGGTACTGGGGAATCAAACCTGGGTTCTTAGGCTTTGCAGGCAAGCACCTTAACCACTAAGCCATCCCTTCAGCACCGCCACTCCTCTTTTTCATTTAGCCCACTAACTGAATTTAACTTTTCTTACTTTAAAAAATTTATTATGTGCATGCAAACCAAAATAGTTGACAGTATCTCTGTAGAACAACACTATTAATATGGATTCTGCTTGATTCTTCATTATTTCCTAGAAATCCCAGAGAAAATTACATGTCTTACTGCAAATATCTTTTAGTACACGATTCCTAAGGGACAGAATTTTGTTTCTTACTGTTCTTGAGGATGGGAAGCCCATGACTATGGTGTGGCAGATTTACTGTCTGGGAAGGTCCGCTTCGTGGCTCACAGCAAGTACCTTCTCACCAAGATCCTCAACGTGGTGGAAGGGACGGGAGCTAGTTTTTTGTTGTTGTTTGTTTGTTTGTTTGAGGTAGGGTCCCACTGTAGCTCAGGCTGACCTGGAATTTACAATGTAGTCTCAGGGTGACCTTGAACTCATGGAGATCCTCCTACCTCTGCCTTCTAAGTGCTATGATTAAAGGCCTTCACCACCATACCTGGCTTCACGAGCTGTTTTTATAGGTGCTAATCCCAGTCCTGAGGGTTCTGCCCTCCCAACCTAGTCACCTCTAAATGCCCCACTTCCTGACACCGTCTTGGAGGTTAGGATTTCGACCCTTGGATTTAGAGGGACATGGGCATTCCAGCCATAGCACTGTCCTGTTGTTGCCTTTGAGAACTAACTCACTCTTCCTACCACACTGCAGGTGAGCTGATTAACCTTGCCATGTACTGTGAGAGGATCAGGAGAAAATTCTGGCCCGAGTGGCACCATGATGATGACAATACCATCTATGAGTCTGAAGAGAGCAGTGAATGCAGCAAGACCCACACACCCCTGCTGGATTTCAGCTTTTACTCAAGGACAGAGACCTTCGAAGATGAGGGAGCCGAGAACAGTTTTTCCAGAACCCCAGACACAGATTTCACTGGACACTCACTCTTTGATTCTGATGTGGACATGGATGAATACACAGACCATGAACAGTGCAAATGACATTGACCTCACTGACCATCTTCCTTGGGAGCTGCCACTCCCTTGGGTCAGTCCAGTTTCCCAGGTAGAAATCTATCTGAGCTATGAGGAGATCTTTGAGCTTGGCCCCGTTTTCCTATGCTAACTGGACTATAATCCGCCTTATTTCTTTTTTGTACAAATAAAACAGAACCATTCAGATGGCTCCATTTTAACACAGGCAAAAAATATGACAGCATGGTTTCTGAAATCCATTTTTGTTTTCATTAGAAAACTTATTCTATGTGGTAGGGCAGGTAAGTGGGTGAGTTGTGAACTGCCAGCGTTTACGATTCTCTTCAGCTGAGGGCTTAGTTGTGAGGTGAACATCCTTCTTCAACCAGGGATTGAAGTTCTGAGAGGTAAAACATAGGAGATGAATGTCCTTTGGTGGGTGGTATACTTTATGTGTGTGATTATATGTTGATACAGAAGTCAAATAAAGTTGACAGATATTCCATGAACATCTACTATGTGGGAATCAGTGAGTGGGGTGCTAACCAGTATTTTTTTTTTTTCTAAGTCTTTCCAGTGATCAGCTATGTGATTAAGGGCAAGTCCTTTAAGTATTGTGTGCCTCATTTCTCCCACTTGTAAAGTGGGGATACAATACCCTCCACTTACCTACCTCACAGGGGTGTTGTGGGGATTCATGTGGCAAAATTAGTTTTGTACTTTTAACCCCCTGGAAGTGGTGCAACATGAACACATTTTATTAAACTTCATGTTTCATACATATGAAGATTTGAGGGCCAAGGATTTCCATATGCAGGAAACAGCTATCACAGTGACTTGCAAAAGCTGAGCAGATGAAACACACGCAGACCTGTCACCATTCCTCTTGTGATCTTGCTTGAGTCAAAATGGTTTGCTGAAAGAACCTTGGAAGCATTCTTATATTCTTATAAGTCATCAACAGCTGCAAATGGTCTTCAGCTCGACTATGGATCTATAGAAGGGTGTTTCATTGCCTGAACTCTGACTGTAATGTGGCCTCCAGAGTGCTAAGTTGCCCGTGTTTTATTTATTTGGAGAGAATAAAGCTCAGCTATACGGTGGGTTAATAGAGCTGAAGGGGAAAGAATTTGAGTTTTGTAGCAACTTGGCAACTTGTGATGTCCTTTTGAAAACAACCCTTGTAAAAATGTGTGGAAGAGAAGCAGGCGCTTGTCTCTTACATGAAGCACTCTGTAGTGATAGGCCACGTGAAGTTTCACTAGTGCGCTTTTCTGGTGTTTCCCACCCATTGCTAGAGCAGGGTAGCTAAGAGGCCACATCCCTTTTTTTTTTTT
>PVKW010031989.1:0-24393 GCA_004027895.1 Orientallactaga bullata | reverse complement strand
CACCTCACCTATGGCTCACTCTCCACCTGTCGTATCCCTGCCCCTGTTGTCACTGACTGGATTACAAACTGAGCTGTCAATCCCAGAGGTCCTCCCTGGCCACCTGGTCAAAAATAGGTACCACGTCCACCCACATTATGTACTTCTCGCATTTGAAAACACTTGTTATTCATCACAGGCCACGTTTCATGATGTGCTGTACGGCACACGGGATTTATCAAGTGAGTGAACAAACAACCTTCCTCAGGAGGCACTCTGACTCCCAGATAGGAAACAGATCCTGAGGTGAGTAGACCAGAGTGGTGAAAGTGGGTTTGGTCCTGTGTGTGACAGAGCCAATATCATGGAGAACATGGAGAAGGAGGCTTAAGGCACCAGGCAAATCAAATCAGGGCACTAAGGGTCTACTCAGTACCCTTTCCTCTGTGGGCAAGAACAAAAGGCTTCCTTCCCTCCGAAGGGTCGGAGGAAATCAAGACTGATGTACTACCACGTTTGTTTTATTTGTTTTTTCGCATTTTTTTTTTTTGGTGTTTTGCAATGTAGGGTCTCACTCTGGTCCAGGCTGACCTGGAATTAACTATGTAGTCTCAGGGTGGCCTCGAACTCTCGGTGATCCTCCTACCTCTGCCTCCCGAGTGCTGGGATTAAAGGTGTGCGCCACCACGCCCGGCTCTGTTTTTTCGCTTTTTGACGTAGGGTCTCGCTGTAGGCTAGGATGACCTGGAATTGACTCTGTAGTCTCAGGGTGGCCTCGAACTCACAGCGATCCTCCTACCTCTGCCTTTCGAGTGCTGGGACTAAAGGCGTGCGCCACCGTTGGCCGGCCAGTATTTTTCTTCAGAGCACTTATACCTGCAGTCCCTATAGAGAGGCCCTGTGGCTGCTATCAGTGAAGTCTGAGGCTGCAAACGGTTACAGCGTACACAGTTCACTTTGGAGCTCAAAAACAGCCCAAACTAGAGGGGAACTATGGCAAGTAATGGAGCTGTCCCTGGTGCTGAAGTGCCCTGGCCCTGAGCCGTCCCTCAGGGTTAGGATGAGTTAGCAGACTGGTTAAACTCAAATAGAATTACAGGCACTGTGGCTCACTGCGCATTCTTACTATTCACAAAGCCCTGGTTTCCATCCCTGGCACGAGAAAATAAGTATAAAAGGTTACAGACGCAGTTTTCTGGTCACATCAGCCTTTTTTCTTGTTTCTCGTGTTCAGGAGCTAAATGAGGTGGATTAGCACCTTACAGGAAAACCTTTTGTGGACAAGTTCTTTTATTATTTTCGGTGGTGGTGGTGTTTTTCGAGGTAGGGGCTCACTCTAGCTCAGGCTGACCTGGAAATCTCTATGTAGTCTCAGGGTGGCCTCGAACTCACAGCGGTCCTCCTACCTCTGCCTCCCAAGTGCTGGGATTAAAGGCGTGCGCTACCATGCCTGGCTTTATTATTATTTATTTGCAATGAGAGGTGAGAGAGAGAGAGAGAGAGAGGCCAACAGCATTGTCTCCTTGACTTACCTTCCTGATCCTTGGCCCACCGAGCTCAGAAAGTGTCTTGTACGAAGTGCCCTGCCATGTTCAAAACAAGGAATTACAGCAGTTCCCTGAAGACATATTAGCATGACTTTTCCCCATTATATACATTTACTGTTCCCATAAGCTATGCATACTAACAGTGTTTACTGAAAATAAGATGCATATTTTCACTGAGCTTGCATTCTTTGAAAAACAACACATTGTTTTAATAACCTTGTCTACAACAACCTTATTTGAGCTGTGCTGTGCTGTGCTGTGTAAAATATCTCAGTTCCCTCCGAGACCCCCAGCCTCTCCCTGCAGAAGTTTCAACTAGAGGCTGGGTGTGGTGCACACCTTTAATCCCAGTACTCAGGAGACTGAGGTAGAAGGATCACTGTGAGTTCAAGGCCAGACTGAAACTACATAGCGAATTCCAGGTTAGTTTGGGCTAGAGAAAGTCCTGAACACACAAACACACAAAAGAGAGAAAATGAGCCAGGCATGATGACGCACACCTTTAATCCCATCTCTCAGGAGGTAGAGGTAGGAGGATTGATGTGCGTTCGAGGCCAACCTGGGAGTACAGAGTGAGTTCCAGGTCAGCCTGGGCTAGAGTGAGACTCTACCTTGAAAAAAACAAAATAAGCCGGGTGTGGTGGCGCACGCCTTTAATCCCAGCACTTGGGAGGCAGAGGTAGGAGGATAGCCACAAGTTCGAGGCCACCCTGAGACTACATAGCTAATTCCGGGTCAGCCTGGACCAGAGTGAGACCCTACCTCAAAAAACCAAAAAAAAGAAAAAAAAAATAGAAAGTGATGACTTTGATATATTCACTTCAGCCATGTACTCACCTCACTTCCTTGTATTCAGGCCTTGTTGTGTGGAGTCATTCTTATATTTATTTCTTTTCTCTTTGTGTAGCTGTGTGTGCGCATGGTGTGTGTGTGTTCAGGGGGGATGCATGCCACTGAATACATTTAGAGGTCAAAGGACAACCTTAGGTGTTAAGCGTCACCTTCTACCTTGTTTGAAGCAGGGTTTCTTATTTTAATACTTTATTTATTATTTATTTGAGAAAGATGCTGAGAGAGAATGGGCAGGACCTCTAGCCATTGCAAACAAACTCCAGATGCATGTGTCACCTTGTGCATCTGGCTTTACATGGCAACTGGAGACTCAAACCCAGGTCCATACGCAAGCACCTTAACCACTGAGCAGTCTCCCCAGCCCTGAAGCAGGGTTTCTTGTTTGCCACTGCATTCCTTAGTCAAGCTGGCCTGTGAGCTTCCAAGGACTTTCCTGTTTCCACTTCCCATCTCACCATAGGATCTCTGTGATTACTGACATTTATTACTGCATTTGGCTTTATATGGGTTCAAACCCCAGAACCCACATAAAAATTCAAGTGTGGCCGGGCGTGGTGGCGCACGCCTTTAATCCCAGCACTCGGGAGGCAGAGGTAGGAGGATCGCCAAGAGTTCGAGGCCACCCTGAGACTACATAGTTAATTCCAGGTCAGCCTGGACCAGAGTGAGACCCTACCTCGAAAAACCAAAAAAAAAAAAAAAAAAAAAAAAAAAATTCAAGTGTGGGGCTGGAGAGATGGCTTAGCGGTTAAGCATTTGCCTGTGAAACCTAAGGACCCCGGTTTGAGGCTCAATTACCCAGTACCCATGTAAGCCAGTTGCACAAGGTGGTGCACGGATGTGGAGTTTGTTTGCAGTGGCTGGAGGCTCTGGTGCGTCTGTTCTCTCTCTCTCTCTCTCTCCCTCTTTCACTCTCTCTGTTTGTTGCTAGTAAATAAATAAAAATAAATTTTAAAAAAATGTCAGGTGTGCTGGGCGTGGTGGCGCACGCCTTTAATCCCAGCACTCGGGAGGCAGAGGTAGGAGGATCGCCACGAGTTCGAGGCCACCCTGAGACTACATAGTGAATTCCAGGTCAGCCTGGGCTAGAGTGAAACCCTACCTTGAAAAATCAGAAAAAAAAAAAAAAAATGTCAGGTGTGGCTGGGTGTGGTGGTGCATGCCATGAATCCCAACACAGAGGCAAAGGTAGGAGGATCCCTGTGAGTTAGCGCCCACTCTAGGACTACAGAGTGAGTTCCAGGTCAGCCTGGGCTACAATGAAACCCTGCCTCAAAAAAAAAAACTTAAGCTGGGCATAGTGGCGCATGCCTTTAATCCCAGCACTTGGGAGGCAGAGGTAGGAGGATCACTGTGAGTTTGAGGCCACCCTGAGACTACATAGTGAATTCCAGGTCAGCCTGAGCTAGAGTGAGACACTACCTCGAAAAAAAACAAAACAAAAAAAAACAAAAAACACTTAAAAGTCAGATGTAGGGGGCGAGCGTTGGGGTAGGCAGACAGGCTTGCTAGCCAGCCAGTGTAACCTAATTGGTGAACTCCAGGCCAGTGAGATTCCCTGTGGGGCCCATTCAAATCATAGATGAATATCAGGGGCACTGCTGCCCAGAAGATGGAGGATGTGCCGAAGCCCACAGCTGCTCCCCAGACCTCGGTCAGCCACGGAGGTCCACACGGAGGACGCACTTGCATGTGCTTGGTGGAAGGATGGCTTTGGCAAGAACAATTTCCACATAAGCTACCAGTGGATTCCTGACTGATGGAAGTCCTACTGTGTGTGAGGAGTGAAGGCGACAGTGACAGCCACACAGGTCAGCCATTGGTGAGATACTAGACGGAAGTGCAGGCCTCGTGCTGGATTGGCCCTGTAGGAGGTTGACTAGCCAGCAAGGACAGAGCAGCCAGAGTACATTCTTTTGGATAGGAAACAAATGGAGCTTTTCTGGTATCTGAAGTTCAGGAGGGAGGCCTTTCTATGGGGATCAGAGTCCTTCCCTGTTGTCAACAGCATGGTCTGAGGACAGATGGTTTCTGCTTGACTTAACTCTCTGGTTCTGGCACACTGAGCTCAGGAGGAAGTGTGCTGCACACAGCACTTCCCGCGTTCAAAACAAGGGACAACTGCAGTTTCCCCGAAGATGTGCCCCCCCCACGTTATCTATATTTATTGTTCCCATAAGTTATGCACAATAAGAATATTTACTGAAACAAGATGTGTACTTTGGTTGCTCTTGTAATTTTTTTTTAAAACAACACTTTTTTTTTTTTTTTTTTTTTGGTTTTCCAAGATAGGGTCCCAGGCTGACCTGGAATTCACTATGTAGTCTCAGGGTGGCCTCAACTCAGCAATCATCCCACCCCTGCCTCCCAAGTGCTGGGATTAAAGGCGCGCACCACCACACCTGGCCTGGATTTTGTTTTTACATCCTTATTTTACTTCTTGAACTCTGCTAATAAAAAATGATGACATCAAATTAAAAGAGAGACTAATAGAGAGAAGGAGGGGATATGATGAAGAGTGGAGTTGTGAAGGGGAAAGGAGGGAAGATATCATGGTTTACTGTCTGTAAGTAAAGAAGTTATCAATAAAAAAATTTTGGGGCTGGAGAGATGGCTTAGTGGTTAAAGCGCTTGCCTGCAAAGGCCAAGGACCCAGGTTCAATTCTCCAGGTCCCACGTAAGCCAGATGCACAAGGTGGCTCATGTGTCTGGAGTTTGTTTGAAGCAGCTGGAGGCCCTGGCATGCCCATTCTGTCTCTCTCTCTCTCTCTCTAATAAATAAATAAAAATAAATAAATCCTTTAAAAAAAATTTTTAAAGCTGTTAGTAGTGCGGGACTGAGGCACTTGCCTGCAAAGCCTAACAACTCAGGTTTGATTCCCCAGTACCCACATAAAGCCAGATGCACAAAGTGGTGCAGGTGTATAGAGTTCGTTTGCAGAGGCAGAAGGCCCTGGCATGCCCATTCTCTCCCTCTCGCTCGCTATCTCTCTCTTAAATAAATTAATAAATAAATGCTTCCAAACCATCCCGAGGCACTTCACAGATTTATTCTTCCCACAAGACCAGAGGGCCTCCAACTGTTTTTTGTTTGTTTGTTTTGTTTTTTTGCCTTTGTTATTTATTGTTCGCCTTTGTGCACCATGTACAGATTGCCAGTGGGCAGTGAGCTGCATGGACTCTGCAGGGACAGCAGGGCAGAACCTCGGACTATGATTCCACTGGAGTGGAGGCACGGCAGCAAGAGGAAACCCATGAGGGCTCAGGGTTCTCACTTTACCTTTTGGGTCGCCCCTGGAAATACGTAGTCTGGTAACCTGAGCAGAGAGACATTGATTGACTGATTGTTACTCCCCGGAGCAGCTG
The DNA here is from genome assembly GCA_004027895.1 of Orientallactaga bullata. Taxonomy (NCBI): domain Eukaryota; kingdom Metazoa; phylum Chordata; class Mammalia; order Rodentia; family Dipodidae; genus Orientallactaga; species Orientallactaga bullata. Next base: position 18,649 of record PVKW010031989.1, on the reverse strand, counting down.
GAAGACCCCAGGCACTGGGAGAGTCTTGAGTCTTTTTCCCTCGGCAGTCCCGGAGTGTGGAGTTCAGAAGACTTGAACAGACTGCTGTGGCTCCTACCGAGAATTTGAGAGGGTCTGTAGGACGGAATCCGTGAAATCATGGAAGCTGCTGGATCCTCTATGCAGAGGCCAGGCCGGTGGGGTGTATGCACTGCCATTGTGGGAGTGTGTCTGTACACATCCCTAGGACTGTAACTTTTTACAACCCCTCATCCCTCATTCACGCACCCACAGGTTTCCTCAGCCCTCACCCAACTGCAGGACATCCAACTTCTCGCGCTCCGGCCCGCAGCCGAAACCTCCACTCACAGCCACCTCCACCCAGCTCTGGTCCCTGCAGCAGGCCGGTGCGCCGGGACTACAGTTCCCAACGGCCCCCGGGGCGCGACGCTGCGCTTTCTGGGTCTTGTAGTACCAGTTGAGGAGCGCGGCGGCGAGGGGCCTGCGCGCTGGGCGTGCTGGGAGTTGTAGTCCCCGGGCGCAACCGCGCAGCTGGGGTTAGTCCCGGACCCGCTCCTCCGGCAGTGTCTCCCGGGCGCCTGGCCGCGGTGGTTTTGCTCCGGCTGCGAACGGCCGCGGCGGTCAGAACTAGAAGGAAAAGGTGGCCTTGAGGAGAGAGTCCCGTCCCGGGCCATGAGGTAGACTCCTGGCGGCCTGTGCGCACAGACAGCTCGGCAGCGACATGTGGACCCAAGTGTGGGGACGCGCGAGCGACAGGTGAGCAAGGAGAGGCTGAAGCGCGGACGGACACAGGGAGTGCTTGACCGGATTCGGCAGGTGGGTTGTGAGGCGAGCTGGTGGGCGTGTGACTGTGATCTCAGGAGTGACCGGCATTGCCCCGTGTGTTTGCGATGGTGACCAAGGTCAGGAATGACTATGGTGGCGTAATGATGCACAGTCGTGCAGTTGAGAGCTTGCCTTTGCGTCATTTAACTACTCATGGGAGATACTGAGATGTGTGTGTGTTGAAGGAACATTGACAAACTGGAGGAAGGAGGGAGGGAGGATATATGACTAGAATGAATGAGATTTTGTCGGAGGGGGGGGGGTCTCATTCTGGCCCAGGCTGACCTGGAATTCACTATGTAGTCTCAGGGTGGTCTCGAACTCAAAGCAATCCTCCTACCTCTGCCTCCCAGGTGCTGGGATTAAAGGTGTGCGCCACCATGCCCAGCAAGTTTTAATTAATAATATAATTACTTAATTTGTGAGATAGAGAAAGAGGCAGACAGAAAGTGGGCACACCAGGGCTTCTAGCCGCTGCAAATGAACTCCAGATGCATGTGCCACCTTGTGCATCTAGCTTATGTGGGTCCTGGTCCACATACATGCATTTGCTTTACATGGGTACTGGGGAATCGAACCCAGGTCGTTAGGTATTGCAGGCAAGTGCCTAAACCGCTGAGCCATCTCCAGCCTGGTTTGGGGTCATTTGTTTGTTGGCTTATTGCTTGCTTTGATATGGGATCTCATGTACCCCACACTGGCCTCAAACTTGCTGTGTAGCTGAAGCCATCTTCCCAGCCCCCTTAGCTGGAAAACTTTAAAGCAACTTTTTCCTCTGGGTTGTGTTTGGTTGGTGGGTTTTGTTTTTAGAGGTAGGGTCTCTCTCTAACCCTGGCTGATCTGGAACTCACTCTGTAATCCCAGACTGGCTTTGAATTCACAGAGTCCCTCCTATCTCTGCCTCCCAAGAGCTGGGATTAAAGGTGTGCACCACCACACCTGCCTAAAAAAAAAGTTTATCTTGTGATGTGCTCCACCATGCCCTGCTCCCCCTCTGTTTTCATACAGAACAGGAAGAAGGTGTGATGGAAGTTTTGAAAGCCAGCATAAAGAACCATGCTCAGCCCTGAGTGGGCACTGCCCTGGTCCTCAGGATCATCTGTCTCTGTGAGAGTGAATCACATCTCCAGGTGAGAGGGGGTACAATTAGGGAAAGTAAAAAAGGCAGGAAAGTCTGCACTTGCTAGATGATATGATTCCTTATCTCTTGCCTAGTTCCCTAGACCTGTTTTTCCACAAACAACCAGGACCCCTCCTGGGAGGGAGTCTTTCATAGGATTTAAACATTGTGGTTGGTCACTTTCAGCCCCTGGAACTTGGTGTCAGGGTTAGCCTCTTCCTGAGACAGCCCCTATCCCTAACCAACCAGCTGGCCCTCTGGTTCACCTGAGCCAGAAGATAGCCCACCACTATAAGGTTATATAAATACCTTTGCAAGGAGTGGGCAGGCTCTCTGACCACTTGGGAACGTCCAGCTGTGGGTTTTTCCTTAGCTGGGCCTGGACTGGCCCAGCCAGGTTGAACGGAGGGGAGGTTCCCCTAGCCCTTACTCTCCACCTGGGTTTTTTTTTTTTTTTGAGGTAGGGTCTCACTCTAGCCCAGGCTGACCTGGAATTCACTCTGTATTCTCAGGGTGTCTTTGAACTTGTGGCGATCCTCCTACCTCTGACTCCTGAGTGCTGGGATTAAAGGCGTGGGCCACCACACCTGGCTCACGTGAGTTCTTTATCCCCTCCAGCTCCCCACATGGCAGGAGCTCCTTAAACTTTCTTCTCTCTTTTTCCATGCTTTTTTCCAAGCCCTCCACATGGGATCTCTAGCCACATGGATACTTTTCCTGGGCTCTGTACTTCCCTCAATAAATATAATAATTTAATAATTATCCTTGTCTTTTTTATTCAATTTTTTGATTAAAATTAGAAGTGAACCTAGGGTTTGGGGTTCAAGGACTTTGCTGGGCTCTGAGCACCCCATTACACAGGCCTCAGGCCTCCCCTCCCTCTTTCCAGGTGATGACTGTGACATTCCTGCAGACGAAGTTCTGAGGCTCCAACCGTCCTGCGTCTCACCAAGCACTGCTACCCAATGGCCGTCCCCAAGTGCCCCTTGAGCCCAGTTCCCTGGGAACAGGACAGCTTCCTTCAGGTGAAGGTGGAAGAGGAGGAAGAAGCCAGCTTCCTCCCAGGCCAGGAATCCAGCCATAGCCTTGCCGCCCAGCTTGAGGCCGCGCGCCTGCGCTTCCGGCACTTCCGCTATGAGGAGGCATCCAGCCCCCATGAGGCGCTGGCCCGCCTGCAAGAGCTGTGTCATGAGTGGCTGCGGCCAGAGTCCTGCTCCAAGGAGCAGATGTTGGAGCTTCTGGTTCTGGAGCAGTTCATGGGTGTGCTGCCTCCTGAGATCCAGTCCTGGGTGGGAGCCCAGTGCCCCAAGAGTGGAGAGGAAGCTGCTGTGCTGGTGGAGGGTCTGACTCAGCTGCTGGACAAGAGAGGTAAGGGGGACTAGCAGGCAGGTGTTTACAGCAGAGCCTGGGCTGTAATGTGGGCGTGCAGGCTGTGGTGTGGGGCCACTCGTACTTACTCTCACGTCTATACCCTAGCCACAATTATGAGGTTATAATTGAAATACCCACCTTTGTGTGGGACTCCTGAAATTTGCCTGGCACAGGCTGAACATGAAGTTATACCTGTAGGGTAACACGTTGAACTCCCTGACAAACAGACTCTTATCAGTTAGTTTCCTCAGTGCTATGACAAATACCTGAAAGAAGCAACTTAAGGGAGGAAGGAGTTTCCTTGGCCCATCATTTCAAGGGATATCAGTTCATCATGGCCGTGGGAGCAGGTTAAGCTGTGGCAGCTGGAACATATGGTAGAGCTCCTTATATCTTGGTAGACCAGAAAGCCAAAAGCTCCAGCCAGAACTGGACATAATATAATCCTCAGGGTCTGTCCCCACCAACCTACTTCTGCTAGCTGGGCCACATGTCTCAAAGGATCCACCACCTCCCAAAATAGGGCAACCAGTTGAGGACTAAGTATTCAAAACATGAGCCTGTGGGACATTTCATATCTAAACATAAAACAGACCTCTGCAGAAGAGGCAGCTGGGTCCTTCCTTAGCCCATCAGCTGTGCCAGGCAGAGGTCCCACCGATAGGAAGAAGAGGAATGGGTCCCTTCCTCCTACTGCATTGGTGAAGGCGATAGAGAGAGGGCAACGAGTGCTAGAGGAAGGGCTCCAGGCTGAGGGCACAGGGGGCGAAGACTCAGCAGTGTATTTGGACTGGTGCATTTTGGGAAGAGAAAGTAGGGGCAGGAAAGGGAGAGAAAATGTCCAATGGATGGCTAGGGAGGCTGAGGAAGACGGGGAACTGGAGGAGGATTTCCAAAGCCAAAGTCCCGACCTTACTTGGTCTCTCTGTGCTAACTCTGATCTGTACCCAGTACTCCTCAGCTGGGCCTCGGTTTCCTCATCTGTGGTGGCACCATGGAGTACCTCCTTCTGGAGTGAAAATGGGGTGATAGAAGTCACACGTGATCACACCTGGACCAGCATGTAGCAAAGACAGCAGCCCTGCGAAGCAAGTGGTGTCACATCCCTCACTTGCAGATGGGTAAATTGAGGCCCAGATGAGAACGAGATTGGTTGAGGCTTTAGAACTGGCCTGCTCAGTGCCTAGTGGCAGGCAGAGTACCCTCATGCACTCTTTGCACCCAGGAAGGACTTGTCAGGGCACTTGTGCCTCCTGAGAGCTTGGGAGGCCAGGTGGGTACATTACTTACCACCACCAGCAGGTCCCTGCCCAGGGTTCTGCTGTGGGAAGTTTCACCGTCACGGGCACCTGGATTGATTCCTTACTCAGCCAGTGGTCACAGCACCGGCAGACCCATCTGACCCAGAGACTGAGTGTGAGGGACAGAGTTGGACTTCACCGAGCTGAGCCCTTATGAGAAGTGCCTGACTAGGACCAACCTCCTGGGCTCTCACTTCTTTCCTAGCAGTTCCACCTGAGGGTTTGCCTTCTCACTTTAGCCAGGTCAGGACCCCTAGAGGGGGGTGGGCTTGGTAGGTAAGGAGAAAGGAGAGCAGCGATGCAGTTTTGGGGTGTGGAAAGACAGCCCTACACCCTTTGGTCCAGAGTACACTAAAGGAGAAACTTCCATTCGGAAGAGGCCATATGTCCCCTTACAGAGTGACCGGGGGGGGGGGGGAGGCACATGTCTTGGTATGGTGAGCTATGACAGAGGAGAAATGACAATGTGGTTTGGATGATCTCAGGATGGGAGCCAGGAGCTGAGCCTAAAGAGGCAGACTGCAAGCAGGGAAGTTCAGAAGAGTCAGGGCCACAAGAGGCAACCACTAAAACCCTCATGGGAGGCGGTTCCCCCAAGTCCACCTTCGTCAATGCCTGTGAACCTGAGGACAGCTCAGAGAGCCAGGCAGAGCTCTTAGGGGCAAGCTGGATGAGGTCTACTGCCCAAGAGATGGACTTCAAAAGAGCTCTGGGCCCGCGCTGGGATGTCCAAGAAAACCAGGCTGGCCATGAGTCTGAGGCTTCAGGAAGCAGTTCCAACGCGTGGCCAAACGTCCCCTGCCAAGAGACGGCTCCTTCAGAGCAGAAACACAGTCCATCAGACAGTTATGGGACAACGGACACATACACAGGGAAGAAGCCCTCCAGGTGTGCTAAATGTAGGAGAACATTCCAGAACACCTCAGCCCTGGAGGCCCACCAGAAGAGCCACTCTCACAAAACACCTTATGCCTGCATCAAGTGTGGGAAGGCCTTTAGCCGAAGCACCCACCTTGCCCAGCACCAGGTTGTGCACACGGGGGCAAAGCCCCATGCGTGTAAAGAATGTGGCAAGGCCTTCAGCCGAGTCACCCACCTGACCCAACACCAGCGCATCCACACCGGGGAGAAGCCATACAGGTGTGAGGACTGTGGCAAAACGTTCAGTCGCAGCACCCACCTCACCCAGCACCAGCGGGTGCACACGGGGGAGCGGCCCTACGAGTGCAGTGAGTGTGGCAAGGCCTTCAGCCAGAGCACCCACCTGACCCAACACCAGCGCATCCACACCGGGGAGAAGCCGTACAGGTGCGAGGCGTGCGGGAAAGCCTTCAGCGACTGCTCGGCACTGATCAGACACCTGAGGATCCACTCAGGCGAGAAGCCCTATCAGTGTAAGGTCTGTCCAAAGGCCTTCACGCAAAGCTCCTCCCTCGTGGAGCACCAGCGGGTCCACACGGGAGAGAAGCCCTACGAGTGCAGGGACTGCGGGAAGGCCTTCAGCCGCAGCTCGGCGCTCATGGTGCACCTGAAGGTCCACATCACCGCGCTGCAGTGACTGGGAGCTCCCGAGCAGAGGGAAACCCTGAATCCCCCAAGAGCCACGAACACGATGGGTTGACAACTGAGTCCCCAGAACGCCAAGGTGCCTAAGGGAAGGCTGCGTTGGAAGACCTGTGTGAAGTCTCCTGATGAACACAGAGATTTGGGCCAGCTAGCAGTGTTTCCAGAAGGTTCCTGCTGCCTTCCATATTCCACTCTCACTGATCCCAGAGAGAGGGCAGCTGAGCTGTGGATTTGTGTTGGGCTTTCAGGGCCAGAGTTAAGTGAAGTATCTTGTCAGGGCTCGAAGGCCCCAGACACCCTGGACAGGGGACCCCAGGTCTGTGTTTCCACGTGGCTGCCATTGCCAGTTTCCCCCGCTGCTCAGTGCAGAAGGGACGCACACCCATCCCTGCCTCTGTGCCTTCACAGCCACCTCCACTCCACATTAACTCGTGCCTAACTCCAAGGCCAACTTGTGGGTTTGCTCTCCTATGAAGCCATCACACCCTCCCTATCTTTCACGTTCTCCCGAATTTAGTCTGCTGCTTGACACTGCCCTCACACCTCAGCCTCCAGTCCCCTTGTTACGTCAGGCTCATCTCTGCTCCTGCCCCCTTCTCCACTGTTTTCTGTGAGCCCGCATCACTCCCACTGGGTTTGTTTTAGGGCTTTCCTTCCTCGCTCCTCCTTGCCTTCCTTCTCTCCTCCAGTTTCTTCCTGCAGGGCTCTTTCTGCTACCCAGCTCTGATTGTGTCATTCCATCCAGTGGATCACTTTCCGCAGCAAACTTTCCTGCATAGGTTACAAGTTTGCTAAGGGATAGGTCACTCAGGCCTAAGCTGCTGTTGTGTTATCCTCCAATGTGCAGATGAACGGTGTCATTTGTACACCGTGACTTGAAAGTGGTGTCCTGTTGGGCAAAGCAAACCCCTCCCTTGTCTGTGCTAGTTCTAGACCCAGCCTCCCCAGCCTCATCTGCTCCTCTAACCCCACCTCCCACACCAGCCACGAAGAACTGCTTCAGCTCCCAACAAGGCGTACCTCCCCACCTATGTGCCTTCTTACTGTATCTGGAACTCAGATTTCCTCTTTCCTGCAGGAAGTCTCAAATGTCCTTCCCTTAGGAGCCTCCCCTACCACCCAGACCTGATTCCAGCTTGCCCTCTCTGTTGCTGGGGGTGCCTGTCTTACACCTCCTACCACATCATTGTACTTACTTCTTTTTTTTAATTTTTATTTATTTTTGGGGAGAGACAGAGAGAGGACAGAGAGGGAGAAGGAGACAGAGAATGGGAGCACAGCAGTCTCAGCTGCTGTGAACAAAATCCAGATGTGTGCACCACCTTGTGGTCAAGTGCGGCATTGCGCCCTTGCGTCACTGCACCCTTGTGTCACTTTGCATCTGGCTAAACATGGGACCTGGAGATTGGAACCCGGTTCTTAGGCTTAGCAGGCAGGCGCCTTAACCACTAAGCCATCTCTCCAGCCCTGCACTTACTTCTTGCAGAGCCCACAGAATGGGTTTCCTGTGGACACACTGCAAAGATGCAGCAGGCACTGTCTTCTGAGTGTGACCTCTGGGCAGTCTCTGGGCTTCACCCCATCCTGTCCTCATACACACTGACATGTGTGCCTCAGCACCCAGATAAGCCCAGCTGCCGAAACCAAATGGCTAGACTGAGTCTTCTTTGTCCATGTCCTTTTATCCCCCGGTGCCAGACTGACAGGATGCCTGCACTCTGCCAGTATTCCTTCTATACCCCTGTGTCCTGGGGTCCAAGTCTGTAACTGGATGCCCGTTTCTCTGGTGGCCCTGTCATGTGAGTCACTTGACCTGCCATGTTCTGAATGCAGCAGCAGTCCTGTCCCTCCGTCACAAGTAAGCAGATCTCAGAACCTGAAGAACAGGAGGGTGAGATCTAGGAACACAAAGGCTTCACCTCATCCTTCCCAGCCAGGCACAAAGCCTAGCGTGGCTGACGTTGAGAGAAAGAGAAAACTGACAGACTTGGTGAAGCACTCACAAGCAGGCCTGATGAAATGACCCTGTCAACTACAGGAAGCAGAAGGGGATTGGGCCTGAAATTGGCCTGCAGAGCCCCGCTCCTCCCAGGGCTGCTTTTGGAGCCTCAGATAAGAGACTTGCCTGCACTGGGGAGAAAGGCGCTTGCTTGCAAAGCCTCATGGCCTGGGGTCGAGTTCTAAGTATCCACATAAAGCCAGATGCACACTGTGGTGCCTGTGTATGGAGTTAGTTTGCAGCAGCAAGAGGCCCTGGCGCTCACTCCCTCTCTTCTCTCTCCAATTTTTTTTTCCCTTTGTTTTTTTGAGGTAAGGTAAGCCTCTAGCCCAGGCTGACCTGGAATTCACTATGTAATCTCAGGGTGGTCTTGAACTCATGGCAATTCTACCTCTGCCTCCCAAGTGCTGGGATTTAAGGCATGCACCGTCACACCCAACTTCTCTCTCTCTGAAATAAAATTTTTCAATAAAAAAAAAAAGACTTGTCCAGTCCTCAGCAGACCCTCGTCTGTAAATCAGATACAAGACGCACCTGCTCCCAGCTACTCCTAGGACAGTACTCACCTTCAGTTCAGTGTCTCCCGTATGCTTGGTCCCCATCTCCACTACCCATTTCATGGTGACATGTGTCTGCTCATATGTGCTCGAAGGGCAGGAGGGTAAGGGAGAAAGGGGTCTTTATGGAGGGCCTGCATGTTCTGATCCTCTGCCAAGTCCGGATCACCTCGTGTGATACTCTGCGGCCAAGCCAGCCATCCTGTGATCAAGAGGAGGTGAGGGTGGAGGAGGAAGTGGAAGCACAGATTTGACAGAATGCCCAAGTATGTCAGCATTTAAATAACCGTACCTATGCTTGGCAAACCAAGAAAAGGTATACTGCATTGACAGGTTGTTTGCTTGACATAGGGTCCCTTGTAGCCCTGACTGGCCTCAGACTGTCTGAATCTGAAGATGAGTTTGAACTCCTGTTCCTCCTGCCTCCACCTCCAGAGCACTGGGATTACAGATGAACCCTGCCACCAGTTTATTTAGTGTTGGGGATCCAATCTAGGGTGTGGGACCCGGTTCATGTGACACTTGGATTTGATCCCACAGTTTCTCACATGTTAGACAAGTTGAAGTTTCCAAGTAAAGAGGATTGGAGAATTAAGCCAAAGAATAACCAATCCATGCTGGGTGTGGTGGCACACGCCTTTAATTCCAGCAACTGAGAGGCAGAGGTAAGAGGATTGCCATGAGTTTGAGGCCTGCCTGAGACTTCATAGTGAATTCCAGTTCAGCCTGGGCTAGAACTAGACACCCTACCTTGAAAAAAAAAAAAAATCCAAAGAATGGGGCTGGGGAGGTGATTTAGTGATTAAAGGCGCTGCTTGCAAAGCCTGTGTGCCTGGGTTCAGTTCCCTGGTACTCACATAAAGCCAGATGCACAATGTGGTGCATGCATCTGGAGTTCACTTGCTGTTTGCAAAGGACCCTGGCACGTCCATTCTCTCCCTCATAGAAATATTTTTTGTTTTTTTGAGGTAGGGTCTCACTCCAGCCCAGGCTGATTTGGAATTTACTCTGTATTCTCAGGGTGGCCTCAAACTCATGGTGATCCTCCTACCTCTGCCTCGTAAGTACTGGGATTAAAGGCATGCACCACCACATCCAGCCTATTTTTTAAAATTTTATTTATATAAGAGAAAGAATAGGCGTGCCAGGGCCTCCTGTCACTACAAACAAACTCCAACCACATGCTCCACTTTATGCATCTGGCTTTGCCTGTGTACCAAGGAATGGAACCCAGTCCTCCAAGCTTTGCAAGCAAGTGCCTTTAACTGCTGAGCCATCTCTTCATCCCGGGTTCCACCCCGCCTCTCTCTCTCTCTTTATTTATTTATTTTTGGAGAGAGAGACAGAGAGAAACAGATAGAGAGGGAGAGGAAGACAGAGATGGGCACGCCAACAGTCTCAGCTGCTGTGAACAAAATCTAGATGTGTGCGCCCCCTTGTGGGCAAGTGCGCCCTTGCGTCACTTTGCGTCTGGCTAAATGTGGGACCTGGAGATTGGAACCAGCGTTCTTAGGCTTAGCAGGCAGGCACCTTAACCGCTAAGCCATCTCTCCAGCCCTCTCTCTCTTTTTATAGATAGGGTCTCACTCTAGCTCAGGTTTACCTAGAATTCACTATTTAAGTCTTTGTCTGGCCTTGAACTCACAGCAATTCTCCTACCTCAGCCTCCTGAGTGCTGGGATTAAAGGAATACATCACCACACTGTGTTCTCATTTTTTTGTTTGTTTTTCTAGGTAGGGTCTCATACTAGCCCAGGCTGACTTGGAATTCACTATGTAGTCTCAGGGTGGCCTCGAACTCATGGCGATCCTCCTACCTCTGCCTCCCGAGTGCTGGGATTAAAGGCGTGTGCCACCACGCCCGGCTCAATATTTTTTCTTAAAAATGAGAACACAAGCCAGGTGTGGTGGCGCACGCCTTTAATCCCAGCACTCGGGAGGCAGAGATAGGAGGATCGCCATGAGTTCGAGGCCACTCTGAGACTACATAGTTAATTCCAGGTCAGCCTGGTCCAGAGTGAGACCCTACTTCGAAAAACCAAATATATATATATATTGGAGGGATGGCTTAGCAGTTAAGGCATTTGCCTGCAAAGCCAAAGGACCTAGGTTCGTTTCCCCAGGACCCACGTTAGCCAGATACACGGGGGGCACACGTGTCTGGAATTCGTTTGCAGTGGCTGGAGGCCCTGGCATACCCATTCTCTCCACCCCCCTTTCTCTGTCAAATAACTAAATATAAAAATATATATATATTTAGGCCTCCTGCCACTGCAAATGAACTCCAGGCACGTGCACCACTTTATGCATCTGAGGTGACAGCATCCTCATCCCCACTCTACCCCCCTCCTGCAACAAAGGGTCTCAGACTCCAAAAGCTGTAACATGACTGCCTGGAAGCTGCAGTGCCAGCAGCCACCAATGGCTAATAAATCCAGACAACCTACTCTTTTTTTTTTTTTTTTTTCTTTTTGGTTTTTCGAGGTAGGGTTTCACTCTAGCCCAGGCTGACCTGGAATCATAGCAATCCTCCTATCTCTGCCTCCTGGGTGCTGATGATAAAGGCATGCGTCACCACACCTGGCTTTTCTTTTTTAATTGACAATTTCCATTATAGCCAATTAACCATGATAATTCCCTCCCCCCTTTCCCCTTCACAACTCCACTCTCCATCAGGTCCCCTCCCTGTCTAAATCAGTCTCTTTTTTTTTTTTTTTTTTGGTTTTTCGAGGTAGGGTCTCACTCTGGTCCAGGCTGACCTGGAATTAACTATGTAGTCTCAGGGTGGCCTTGAACTCTCGGCGATCCTCCTACCTCTGCCTCCCGAGTGCTGGGATTAAAGGCGTGGCCACCACGCCCGGCTCAGTCTCTTATTTTGATGTCATCATCTTTTCCTCCAGTTATAACGGTCTTTTGTAGGAAGTGCCAGGCACTGCGAGCCGACATCCTATTCCTAAGAGCCACAACACATAAAGTTGAAGGTCCAGCCACTAAGGCCTGCACAAGGGCTGTAACAGTAGGGGGCGTCATCTCCTGCTGGAGGCCCTGACCTTCCCATTCTCTCTTTCTCTCTGTCACATAAATAAATAAATATTAAAAAAAAAAAAAAAAAAAGGTTGGGCCAGGCATGGTGGTGCAGGCCTTTCATCCCAGCACTCGGGTGGCAGAGGTAGGAGGCCACCCTGAGAATACATCATGAATTCCAAGTCAGCCTGGACTAGAATGAAACCCTACCTCTAAAATAAAAATAAATAAAGATCGGGCTGGAGAGATGGTTTTGCAGTTAAGGTGCTTGCCTGCAAAGCCTAAGAACTCACATTCAAATATCCAGACAGTGCACACATTTGGAGTTTGTAGCAGCCGAAGGCCCTGGCGTGCTCATTCTCTCTCCCTCTCTTTCTCACTGACTCTCTCTCTCAAATAAATAAAAAGGTCATCCTCAGTGACAGCCAGTTCTGGGCCAGCCTGGGCTACATTAAATCCTTACACACTCTGTCCCCTTGACAGCAAAAAAAAAAAAAATGGTGAAATGACAGTGGTGACAGCTACTAAAAGGTAGGTAGGCACACTTCTGCACAGGATCCTGGCTGTGGGACCTAAGACCCTCCTTTGGGCGCCACCTGTCACCCCATGTTTAAGAAGCTGAACCTACAGTATACAGGCACCATCTTGGGGGCTGGATAAGACTCAGTGGTAAAGGGCTAGCTTAGAATGTATGAGAACCTAGGTTCCATGCCACTGGGAAGAAAAATAAACCACCAAGCAGGGTGTGATGGAACACAACTTTAATCCCAATACTTGGAAGGCGGAGGTAGGAGGATCGCTGTGACCTTCAGGCCAGCCTGAGACTACACAGTGAGTTCCAGTTCCGCCTGAGCTAGAGCAAGTCCTACCTTGAAAAAAATAAAACAGGGTTGGAGAGATCGCTTAGTGGTTAAGGTGCTTGCCTGTAAAGCCTAAGGACCCAGGTTCGATTCTCCAGGTCCCATGTAAGCCAGATGCACATGGTGATGCATGCATCTGGAGTTCGTGTGCAGTGGCTAGAGGCCCTGACATGCCCATTCTCACTCTTTCTCTCTCTCCCTCTCTATGTCTCTAATAAATAAATAAAATCTTTTTTAAAATGCTGAGTTTCATTTAAAAATAAATAAAATAAAAAACAAACAAAAAACCCTACTAGACATTATCTTGAAGGTACTAGTCATCTTCCTGTGTTTCTTTCTGGGCCAGAAAGGAGACTCTAGCGCCAGCAAAATAAGCACTCGAATGAATGAGAAATTCAAGTTCTTTTTTGTTCCCTTGTTCCAGCAGGCTTGGCATGAAGGCCATCTCTTCTTGTCATTACACCTAATAATTGTGGCTATGTAATAGCATTGCCTTGGAAGAGAAAGAGGGCGTAGAGGCAGAGAAAGCTCCTCTCTGGGTCATACTAGTTCCAGGGGAAAGGCTCAGATTCATTTGTTCATTGAGCTAATGTATCCTGGACCCCCACACCTGTGGGCACAAGCCCACAATTTTGCAGCTAGAGGACAAGCTAATTAGGTGGGCTTCCTGCCACTCACTACACACAGGCGAACAGAGACTCACAGAAGGCATGTTTATGCTACTAAACTCCCTGAGAAGGTTCCGGGTACCTCCCATTCCTCGTTGGTTTGAGGCAGGGTTTCACTAGAGCCCAGGCTGGCCTCGAACTCATAACGTTCCCCCTACTTAAGCCTCCCGAGGCTCACAAAGGCTCTTCTAGGAGCAGCTAGGAGAAAGGGTAGGAGCCTGGGGGTGGGGGGAGAGAACTGATCATCTCATGGCTGTATCGCCCATCTCCAGTTCTGGCCTTAGGCCTCGAATGCAGACGGCAGGATAAAGGGCACCCATGGGGGGCGGATCCAAGAGCCCGTGATGATCACCAAGGGGGGGGGGCTGAGCCAATGGAGTACGTAGATAAGCCCCCAACCCCACAGGAGGTCCCCAGCCGGCCAGTCCTGTCCCTCCTCTAGCGCTCCCCGCTGGGTATCCCAGCCGGGAGGGTCACACAGCCGCGATGCTGGGGTCCTCCATCCTGGCTGGCATCCTTGCCACTCCTGGCGGGCCGCAGTGACTGGGCACGGGAGGCAAGGGCCGCGAAAGGGTGGAACCGGCATGCACACCGGGATGAATGCAGGAGTCGGGTCGGAAGCAAGCCCCAGCAGGAAGCTTCCGACCGCAGAGCGGAGCTGGCCTGGGGTCTGGGAGGGAGTGGAGGCCCGCGCAGCGACGGGACCAGAGGAAGCCAGGCGAGACATGCAGACCCAGCTCCGCCAATCCAGGCCTGCAGCGCGCCAAGGCAGGCCAGAGGGAAAAAATAACAATAACGATAGTAATAAAGTAATCATCATGGAAACAGGTGGAGAGCCACGAGCGGTGGCGCGTGAGTTCAGCGGCCTAGCAGGGCATGGACTGGACTACTGCCCTTCCCAGACATGGCGGCGTGAGCCTCGCGGACATCTCTGCGCTTGCGCACAGGCCCTGGCGCGCAGCAAAGGTTCCAGACGTCCGCCACACCCCGACTATGGGCCCCGCTCCTACGAGTGCGCATGTGCAAGATAATGCGCACGTCCTGTCCAGGTTAAAGGGCGCCCTTTTCATCCTCGCTCTGGATTGGTCCGGAGTGTACACTGTCCCTGTACGCGTGCGTCGCTGCCGCTGACCCGGAAGTACTTGCCCGAGTTAAAAGCGTGGGCCGGCGGCGCGCGGCCTCTTCCTGTCTCTGCCAGGGCGGCGCGTGGTCCACGCCGAGCGACACAGATACCCCGGCTGCGCCCTCAGGTGAGGTCGCGGAGGGACAGAGCGCCTAGGGGCGGCCGGGGGTCTCCGGGAGTGCCCCGGGCTGCTGGGGGCGGCCCCCGATGCCCGAGCCTTCTTATTTGCGCCTCACCTCTGCTCTCCACCCGGGAAACGGGCTCGAACAGTTGTTCGTGGCCGCCCGTTTGCGCTCGGCTCCTCCAGTCCTGCCCCTCGGTTAGGCTCCATTGCCGACCAGTCCCTCAGTTACACAGTAAAGGAGCGCGAAAGACGCAGACAGAACGGGCTCGCCAGGGCCTCCAACCACTGCAGACACCTGCCACCTTGTGCATCTGGCCATTACGTGGGTGCTAGGCAATCGAACCTGGGTACTTACTTAGGCTTCGCAGGCAAGCGCTTTAACCGCTAAGCACTCCTCCAGCACCACTTTGTCATTTGGCGATGAGGAAAGTGAAAATGAACAATTTGCGGATTTTGCTAGCGCCCGAATCCATATAATTGGTGTGGCCAGCATTTGCTTCCCAGTAGACGTGATGTCTTATGTGCGTCGTATGCTGAGCCATCGGAATGTATCCTTTACACCAGACCTTGGGCCCAGGAGCCCTAGAGAATGAGCACATGGCTCCTAGAGCTGAGGATGGCTTTAAGTTTGGGAAAGATGTTCACAGCGTTCTGTGGTCCCCTGTCAGCCTCAGTCTGAGGTAGGTGTGCCTGTACCTCGAGCTGACTGGGCTGTAAGTTTTTGGTTTTTTTAAAGGTAGTGTCGCTCTAGCCCAGGCTGACCTGGAATTCACTATGTACTGTCAGGGTGGTCTTGAACTCATGGTGATCCTCGTACCTCTGCCTCCCAAGTGCCGGGATTAAAGGCGTGTGGCACCACGCCTACCCAGCAAACACTCATGCGTTTTCTTCCTTTATCCTGTTTCCAGGATGACGGAGTGGGAGACGGCTGCGCCTGCGGTGGCAGAGACTCCCGACATCAAACTTTTTGGGAAATGGAGCACAGATGACGTGCAGATCAATGACATTTCGCTGCAGGTGAGAAGGAAGTGACGGTTGGTCTTCCTGGCTGCAAGTTGAAAGCAGCTGTAGATTCTCCCAGGAAAGGACACCTGAAGTTTACTCGGTTTTTACATTAAGTTGACCTTAAGACAGGTAAAAAAAAGAGGATCCTGAACACCAACCCATTCCATCTTATAACCTGCCCAAAGGTTGCTATGCTTTGTTGGGTAGGTTTTACTTTTTCCAGTGCTGGAGAATGAAACAAGAGCCTTTTGGTGCTAGGCAACTGCTCTACCACATCCCTGTCCTATCTACAGCATCCCTCCCAAACCCCTGTGGATATTTCTTTCTGTTAAGAGTCAAACATTGTTCTCTTGGATTTGGGTATTCAATTGTCAGGCACCATCTGTTGAAGAGACTGTTCTTTTTCATTAGATGTATACGTATTTTTAATTTATTTGCAAGAAGAGAGGGAGAAAATGGGTGTGCCAGGGCCTCTAGCCACTGCAAACAAACTCCAGATGCATGCACCACTCTGTACATCTGGTGTTGTATGGGTACTGGGGGATTAAACCCGGGTTGTTAATCTTGGCAGGCAAGCACCTTAACCGCTGAGTTCTCTCTCCAGCCCAATATTCTGTTTAAGCAATTGAAATGGTCTTGACACCCTTGACAAAGTCATTCGGCAAGCTGGGTGTGGTGGTGCAAACTTGGAGGCTGCAGCAGATGAATCTCAAGTTTGAGGCCAGCTTGAACTACATAAAATACCTGAACTCTCTTTTACTAGCCCAAGCTGCCCTCAAACTCAGCAATCCTCCTGCCTCAGTCTCCCAAGTGCTGGGATTAAAGGTGTGCACCACCGCACTGGGCCTTCAAGAGGTTGGATTCTGGGCTGCAGAGGTGGCTCAGCAGTTAAGCTGAGGACACTAGTTTGCTTCCCCAGCACCCATGTAAGCCAGATGCACAATCTGGCACATGTGTCTGGAGGGGGTTTTTGGTTTTTTGTTGTTTTGGGGGGGGTGATATTTTTAGTGGCAACTAATAATTTCAATTTGAAACAGGGCCCCATTGCTCTGGGACTCACCAGTCATGTGAGACTGGGTGTACAGTAAGCCCCAGGTATCCTGTCTCCTAATTCTGTTCGTTTTAGAGAGAGTATGTGCTCACCAGAGCCCCTTGACATTGCAAATGAATTCTAGGTGCGTGCACCATGTTGTCTTTATGTGGGTACTGGGGATTGAACCCAAGACAGCAGGCTTGCCTTTAACCACCAAACCACTTCTCCAGCCCACCTGGCATTTTATATGGATTCTGAGGATGGAACTCAGGTCCTCATATTTGTGAGGTTAGCATGTTACCAACTAAGCTGTCTCCCCAGCTTGTCCTTTTTTTTGGAAAACAAAGGCTTGTGCATCTCAGGCTGTCCTGAAACATACTTGGGTTCTCAATAGGATAACTTTGAACTCTGGATCCTCCTGCCTTCATCCCCTGGGTGCTAGGATTATAGGCACATGCCATGCCCAATTATATGTGGTCCTGGTGATCAAACACAGGTTCATATATATTGGGCAAACACTCTTACCAATTGACTTACATCCCCATCCCCCCCCCCAACCTCATTTATTTATTTTGTTTTTCAAGCTAGGGTTTTGTCCTAGCCCCACTGACTTGGAATTTACTATGTACTCTAAGGGTGGCCTCGAACTCACAGCAATCCTCTTACTTCTGACTTCCAAGTGCTGGGATTAAAGGCATGTGTCACCATTCCCAGCTTACAGTAATTGCTTTTCTCTTTTTTTATTTTTTATTGATAGACAATATCCCATGGTACTTCCCCCTCTGACACTCCTCTCTCCATCATGTCCTCCCTCTCTCAGTCAGTCTCTCTTCAGTTTGATGTCATGATCTTTTCCTCCTATTAGGATGTTTGTTGGGTTTTTTGCTTAAGGTAATTTTTGCTTCTAAAGTTATCACAGGACTTAGATGATACACCTACAGGATAATTCAGGCCCATTTTTCCCCCCTAAAGGTCTAGTAGACCTTCACTTTTGTGGATTTGTTTGGGAAGATTGGCTATTTTTGTGGCTCTAGGGTTGGAGTCCAGGCCCTTGTACACGCTAGGGAAGCATTCTACCGCTAAACCCCACCTGCCCTAAACTTCATTAAGAAGTTGGGTATGGCATGTTTCTGGTTTCGTAGGTCATGTTGGGTCTCAATTTTTGCTTTTATTTATAACCCTTTTAAAAGTGTAAGAATTCAAGCCGGGCGTGGTGGCGCACGCCTTTAATCCCAGCACTTGGGAGGCAGAGGTAGGAGGATCGCCGTGAGTTCGAGGCCACCCTGAGACTACAGAGTGAATTCCAGGTCAGCCTGAGCTAAAAGCGAGACCCTACCTCGAAAAACCAAAAAAAAAAAAAAAAGAAAAGAAAGTGTAAGAATTCATTATCCATTTATTAAACATTCATTGGTTGTCTCCCATATTAGAGGTAGGGTTGGTTTGTTTGTTTTTTGAGGTAGGGTCTCACTCTGGTCCAGGCTGACCTGGAATTAGCTATGTAGTCTCAGGGTGGCTTCGAACTCTCAGCAATCCTCCTACCTCTGCCTCCCGAGTGCTGGTATTAAAGGCGTGCGCCACCACGCCCGGCAGGAAATTTTTAAGAAATCAGTGAAGTACTGGAGTGTTTCTGCGTTTCTGTATATTGTGTTCTTTTCCCATCACTGTTTCTTGTTTTTTTTTCCAAGGGTAGGGTCTCAACTCTAGGCCAGGCTGGCCTTGAACTCACAGTGATCCTCCTAGCTCTGCCCTTCAAGTGCTGGTATTAAAGGTGTGTGCCACCATGCCTGATTCCCCCATCACTTTAAAAAAAATTTTTTTTGTTTAATAAGCAAACAAAGGGAGGGAGAGAATTTTTTATATTTAATTTACTTTTATTTGAGAGCAACAAAGAAAGAGGCAGATAGAGAATGGGCGTGCCAGGGCCTCCAGCCGCTGCAAACAAACTCCAGATGCATGCTCTATCTTGTGCATCTGGCTTATGTTGGTCTTGGGGAATCGAGCCTCAATCCAGGGTCCTTAGGCTTCATAGGCAAGTACTTAAGCTTTAAGCCATCTCTCCAGGGCCCCCCCCCC
>PVKW010031988.1:0-24430 GCA_004027895.1 Orientallactaga bullata | reverse complement strand
GGAAGGGAAGGGAAGGGAAGGGAAGGGAAGGGAAGGGAAGGGAAGGGAAAGGAAAGGAAAAATAGCCCACATACAGGAGTCAGTCCATGGAGACAAAAGCTTATCTCTTCAAAACTCTTTCAGCTGAGATTAGCAACAGTAACAAGCAGACTCCAAGGAGATAAGGAAAATTATACCCAATGTGTAAATGGCCAATAAGAGTTCTGTTTGCTCTCATTGATAAGATGAGTAAAATGATCTAGACAAGTATTTTACTCTCGTTTTCATTTTTCAAGGCAGGATTTCATTATGTACCCCAGTTAGCCTCAGCCTCACAGTCCTCCTGGCTTACATGATTCTCTCAGTAAGAAATAGAACGTGGTGGCGGAAAGAATGTAAGAGCCAAAGGAAGGGTAGGACTCCTTACAACATGCTCCTCCAGACACAAAATGGCCTGGATATCCATGACCTCACAGTGCCTGACACTACCTACACAAGACCACCATAACAGGGGGAAAAGATCATGACATCAAAATTAAAAAGAGACTGATTGAGGGGGGAGAGGCTATGATGGAGAGTGGAGTTGGGAAGGGGAAAGTGGGGGGAGGGAGGGAATTACTATGGTTTATTGTCTGTAATTATGGAAGCTGCCAAAAAAAAAAAAAAAGCTTAAAAAAAAAGAAATAGAGGGGCTGGAGAGATGGCTTAGTGGTTGAATGCTTGCCTATGAAGCCTAAGGACCCCGGTTTGAGGCTTGATTCTCCAGGACCCACGTAAGCCAGATGCACAAGGAGGTGCATGCATCTGGAGTTCGTTTGCAGTGGCTGGAGGCCCTGGCGCACCCATTCTCTCTCTCTACCTGCCTATTTCTGTATCTCTCTCTCTCAAATAAATAAATAAATAAAATATAAAAAAAATAAAAAATAAATTAAAAAAAATAAAAGAAATAGAACCTGGGCTGGAGAGATAGCTTAGTGGTTAAGGGGGTTAAGAAGCTTGCCTGCGAAGCTGAAGGATGCAGGATCTATTCCCCAGTACTCACATAAGCACAAGGTGGCACATGCATCTGGAGTTTGTTTGCAGTAGTTAGAGGCCCTGGTATGCCCATTCATTCATTCATTCATTCTCTCTCTCTCTCTCTCTCTCTCATATAAATGAATAAATAAAATATTTTTTAAAAGATTTTATTTTTATTTATTTACTTATTAGAGACAGAGGGGGGGAGAGAAAGACAGAGAGAGAGAGAGAGAATGGGCACGCCAGGGCCTGCAGCCACTGCATATGAACACCAGATGCATGTGCCCCCTTGTGCATCTGGCTTATGTGGGTACTGGAAAATCAAGCCTTGAACCGGGGTCCTTAGGCTTCACAGGCAAGTGCTTAACCACTAAGCCATCTCTCCAGCCCATAAAATATTTTTTAAAATAGGACCTGTTTTGAATGCACTGATAGGGCTCTGCAGTGGAGCACTCAGCTCTGCTAGCTGATGGCTGCGTGGTCTGGAATTGGTCATCAATGGAAAACTGTGCTGCACTGGCCAGAGACAGTTGGCATAAGGATGTGTGCCAGGCCCAGGGAAATCCAGAGGGTTTTCAGATCTCATCTTCAGGCCTTTGTTTGGGGAACCCAGCAGCATTCCCCCTCATTTCCCAAAGAAATCATGACATGACTCACAGGCCCATTACCTGAACACTCTCCACTCCCCGGGCCTCCTGGCTGAACAACATGTCTTCGCTCCTGACAGCCAACAAAACGCTATTTTCAACCTGCTCCAGACATAGCCTAAAGCTGTCCACATGGTGGTGTAAGGATTATGACTCCAACCTGGATAACTCGGGCAGAAAACCTGCTGTTACTTGGCCTCAGGGTGTGTGTGTGGGGGGGGGGAGGAAACAAAATACGAAAGGAGCGGTGGCTTTTAGACGCCACTCGCCTACTTTAAAATCTCCTGGAGGCTTATAGACCAAGGTCCAGACGCCAAGCTTGGCCAACCCAGCGCTTGGCACCATCTTTTCCAAGTCCTCTGGCAGCTTCTTTTTCCTTGCTCTGGCCACCCCTAGCTGCCCTGCCTTTCCCAGACATTAGAACTCTCCACAGGGTCTGGCCTTCCTTCCATACAGCCTCCAACCCCACTCCCACACTCCTATACATCCTTCAAGGCCCGGCTAGAGGACTGCTTTTCTGTGAAACCTGCTTCCCCATACCAGGATGGTTACTCTTCCCCTGGACTCTTATAGGACATCTTCTGTGACCTTGGCTAGACTGTCTCTCTTTCAAAAAAAAAATTATTTATTTATTTACTTGAAAGAAAGAAAGAGGCAGATAGAGACAGAGAACAGGTATGCCAGGGCCTCCAGCCACTGCAAATGATCTCCAGACACATGCGCCACCTTGTGCATCTGGCTTACATAGGTACTGGGGAATTGAACCTGGGTCCTTAGACTTCACAGGCAAATGCCTTAACCACTAAGTCATCTCTCCAGCCTGTGTTTTTGTTGTTGTTTTGTTTTCTTTTTTCGAAGTAGGGTCTCACTCTAGCCCAGGCTGACCTGGAACTCACTCACTCTGTAGTTCCAGGTTGGCCTTGAACTCACAGCATTCCTCCTACCTCTGCCTCCCAAGGGTTGGTATTAAAGGCATGTGCCACCATGCCTGGCTTAGACTGTTTTCTTGAAAAGGCCCACTACCGTTAGGCTGGTTCCCCTGTCCCTGTTTGCCTTTGGACAATTCACAAACAGAATTTCATCTCTGTGACCCCTTAAGAGTCACACTGACAAAGAAATACACATGCAGGGGCTGGGGTCCCTGCCCACTCCCAAGCTGGGCAGTGTAGCCCGCATCATTGAATCCATGCTGCCTTGAGTTCCGGATGAGGGAAATCAATTCCTGTGGAGTGCGTAGCAATCCGGTGGTCCAGGTCACAGCAGGTAGGATTCAGAGCCAAGACCACGCCACCACCATTAGCACCCGTCGGTTGCACAGCACATGTGCATATGCAAGCCTGCACGCTGTATGGTACACTTCAAAGACAGAGTTCGAGGAGCAAACTGAACTGGAATGCGTTCTCACATCCTGTCTTGGCAAATATCTTAACATAACCTTGATGTCCAGATGCTAAGAATTCTCTAACTCCTTGGTTTGACAAGGGGAATGTGGAGGCCCAGCCTGCACGCAGCAACATCCCCCAACTGTATACCATGAAAACTCTCCACATCATAAGTCCAAGATCCAGATGCTTCCACCCAGCATTTCTCTTCCCAGAGCTCAGGCCCATACATCTACCCACAATACACGCAGGATCTTCCCTCAGTAGTGGCCTGAGAAAGAGACGCCAACACTGCTCACTGGAGGATCGCCATGGACCTGCCCCTTGGCTCTGTAAACTCCCTGCCCCGTGAAGCACCCAGGGAAGAGGAGGGCTCAACCCGGCTCCTTAAGCATGCGTCCCTCGTCCACAGCTCTGTGGTCCCACTGAGTATGGCCAGATCATTTTGGAGCCATGAGCTTCTGACGATGTGACTATTGTCACTTAATAGCCAGGCCAGGTGCTGAGGTTGAGGGAAAACAGAACTGCCTTCCAACCTGGTCCCAAGAAAACACCACCACCGACAACAAAATCACACACTACAGGCAGCTATCAGTGAGTGACAAGTGCGTGAGTCACACGTTTTCTGCTTTGGGATCTTACCCATCCCCGCCCCCACCAGGAGGCACTGATTCATCCAGGTTTGTTTGCAGTACTATTATTTTTAGTCAGCCAAACAAGCTTTTTTAAATGGCCATAGAGAAGGTGAGGGGGAACTCCAAGCATTCCTCTTTCAAGAGGCCACCAAACCCTAAATCAACAAACACCCCGGCTGTATGCTCCTGAGGGGCGGGGGACTGAAAATAGACCCTTCCCCTATATACACTGAAGCTCTCCAAATAGTGAGCTCTGAAAACTAGGGGGTCTGGGGCATGCCCTACTGCTGTTGGTTGAGACCATCTGTCAAAAATTGCCCTCTAAAGGGGGCTAATGAGCATTTACTGAGCACCCACTACGTGCACTCACTAGATGCACCTACTATGTGCAGTGAGCTACATCTATGCTTGGTCTACCTTATCTCACTTATTGTGTGTGAGGCTGGTGGTCTGCTCTCAATTTCCAAATGGGAATGCCCGAGGGCATCATATAGCTGTCAGACTCAGAGGGCTCTCTGTTTGGCTCTGCACTTCCTGCCCTCCTCCCTCCCCGCTCTCAGGTAATATATTAAGAATCTGTCTGGGTCACACCCTCCAAGGCTCAGGGACCATTGCGGAAGAGGGGACGGATAGAATGGAAGAGCCAAAGGAAGGGTATGACTCCTTACAATGCAACTGCCCAGACAGAAATTGGCCTCGATATCCATGACCTTGCTGTGCCTAGCAATACCTTCGCAAGACCCTCATAATAGAAGTAAAAGATGATGACATCAAATTAAAAGAGAGACTAAATGGAGAGAGGGAGGGGATATGATGGAGAGTGGAGTTCTAAAAGGGAATGGGGGGGAGGGGAGGGAAATACCATGCACTTTTTGTATGTAAGTATAGAAGTTGTCAATAAAAAAACAATTATTAAAAAAAAAAAAAGAATCTGTTTGGGGAGAGAGGGAGATGGCCGCACACAAAGCGAAGAGTTCATTTCATCGGGGAGGAGTTCAAGCACAAGGAGAAACCCAATTTCCAGCCTCTGGACTGCTCTTGTAACTACTCCAAAAAAAGCCCTTTCTGGATCCATTACTCCACAGTTGGGCTCAGCCCAGAGGTGATTTTTTAAGGAAAAAATGCCTTTTGGCATTTTTGAGCTGTGACAGCGTCAAAACAGACCTTTAAGCACACACAGAGAGAAAGAGAGAGAGAAAGA
This sequence comes from Orientallactaga bullata, assembly GCA_004027895.1. NCBI lineage: Eukaryota > Metazoa > Chordata > Mammalia > Rodentia > Dipodidae > Orientallactaga > Orientallactaga bullata. The sequence continues at coordinate 19,569 of PVKW010031988.1, read as the reverse complement.
GAGAGAGAGAGAGAGAGAAAGCATTACTATTTTCAAAAGCCTGGTTTTTGAAAGAAGAAGAAAAGAAGTCGGGGACCCTTCCAAGCAACAACTTGGCTTGACAGCCGGGCATGCAACACTTAGCAGGGAAAGGGACCAGACTGATAACAGTGCATTTCCACAGCAAGCCCGGACACACCGTTTCCTAAACGATGCTCCGCGCAGCACTCATGAGAACTTGCCAGAAGTGAGGCAGGAGTTCTTGCCTTGTGACACAGAGAAAGGGAACTGGCTTTTCTTTTCGTTTCCCAGTCGGGGTTGACACTTGTAACCCTCCTCGCTGTCTGACAAAGGGACCCCGGCTTGCGCAATCAAGGGCAGTCGGTCTTTATATAGGTGCTTGAAAATAAATAAAGGCAGCTTCCTGGGTAAACGCTGACATATGAGCAAACATTTTCCACAGGTATCCTCTAGAAAACCCACCTCTTGCATTTAACCATTTTTAGGCATCTGTGGTCATCAGTTTAAGTAAACTTCCTGCTCTGAGACTAGCCAAAAATAGAGACAAAGGAAGAAAACTTTCTCACTGAATGTCAAGACACACACAGCCTCCGTGTCTTCATCCCAGCTTTCAGTTATTTTTACACGCCTTTGAAGTTAAGTTTTCCCCGATCTGGACTCCTGGGGTAAGGAAAGGAGAGAGGAGGACCAAGGGAGAAGATGACGAAAACTAAAGACTGAATTAAAGATTCGTGCTGTTTAGGGCTGGGGAGATGGCTTAGCGGTTAAGGTGTTTGCCTGCAAATAAGTAAATAAATATATTTTTAAAAACAGTTGTGCTTTTCTTTTCTATCAATTACTAGGTGCCAGGCAGGTAGGGTCTTGGGACAATACTTTGAAAAGATAAATAAAAACATTAAGAAGGCTGGGGAGATGGCTCAGTGGGGAAAATGCTGTCCACAAAAGCAGGCACGCCTGCGTTTGTATTGCTAACAACCAGGTAAAAATGCCAGGCATGGTGGGCAGCTATAATCCTAGTGCTAGAGAATTGGAGGAAGGTGCTCCCTAGGGGGTCAGCTAGTCTAGCCCTGTTTCAAAATTAAGGTGGTCAATGACCAAAGAAAACATCTGACACCAACCTCTGGCCTCTACAAGCATGCCACACACACACACACACACACATATATGTGCCAATGCACATATAAACACACATAGGCACACACACACATCACACACAAGCAAAAAATAAGAAAAATTTTTAAACTTTAATTATTTATTTGAGACAGACAGAAAGGGTCACAGAGAGAGAATGGGTGCATTAGGGCCTCTAGCCACTGCAAACAAACTCCAGACACATGTGCCACTTTGTGCATCTGGCTTACATGGACCTAGAGAATTGAACCTGGGTCCTTACGTTTCACAAGCAAGCGCCTTAACCATTAAGCCATCTCTCCAGCCCAAGTAGAAATTTTTTAAAAGAAAGATGAACAATTCATTGATGGACTAGTTGCATGCAAATGGAAACTTCTTTAATATTTTATTGATCAATTTGCAAGCAGAAAGAGAGCAGGTATGGGCATGCCAGGGCCTCTTGACCCTGCAAACAGACTCCAGATGCAGGCATCACTTTGTGCACCTGGCTTTACTTAAGCATTGGGGACTGGAACCCAGGCCATCAGGCTTTCAAGCAAGCACCTTTAATGGCTGAGCCATCTCTCCAGCCCGAAACATTTTTGACGTGTGTGCCTCTTGTGAAACACACATGCATAGGTGAGAAAATGTGAAGTGCCCTCTGCTGCCACTCTTCCACTTTGTTTTGAGACAGCGTCTCTCACTGAACCTGGTGCTGCCATTTTTGGTCAGAATGGATGACCAGCAAACCCCAGTGATTCTCCTGTCTCCACCATCTCAAGATGGAGGTTATAGGCACGCCTGGCCACACCTGGCTGGTTTTGAATGTGGATGCTGGGGACTGAACTCAGACTCTCATGCTTGTGTGGCCAGTGCTCTTACAGGCTGAGCTATCTCCCCAGCCCACAAATGGAAATTTCTAAGGTATTTGCATGGAAATCAGCTTAGAGTGGTAACACCAGTTTATCTAAAGAGTTTTCCAGCTGACAGCATCTGAGGCCCAGAGAAGTTAAGTGACCTGCCCTAGGTCACATATCTCACCAGAAACAGAGCTAGGTCTAGAACTACCCAGGCCTTCTGCCTCCAAACTAAACCCCAAGACCAAGCTCATTGCTCATTTTTCTTTGAGAGCATTTATGGAGAGAAAGGCCTTTAGCGTGGTCCAGAATTAGCCAAACTTGTTAATTAATAGGCTTCTACTGTGTTTTCACTTTAAACTGAGTCTCTCTGTCAAAACATCGTGTTGCAGTGTGTCACTGTGGCCGGCAGCTGTTTGCAGCAGGGGCCTCGAATAATCAACAGAGGATGGCAGGGTTTGTCCTACAGATGCGCTATTTCTCAAACTGTTAATTAAGTCAAAACAAAGACTAATGTGTTCTCTCGCTTCCCTCTTCACACACACACACACACACACACACACACACAGAGTCACCTTTGTCAGGAGGCAATATACTATAGCGCTTAAGGGAACGGGTTTCTTAGCACGAAGCAAGCAGTCTTTACAAATTAGCTAAAGACAAGCACTCAAGCATTCTCACAACTCCAAAAAAAAAAATAAACAAAAGCAAAAAGCTATGTATGCTTAACCAGCCAGATGGTTCGAGGGTGAGCACCTGCTAAGTGCAAAGAAACACAGTAGAACAATGGAGCGGCTAAGTTCTCTAGAATCTTCTTCCTTCTAAACCCTGGAACAGAGTGAAATTAGAAAGCACACTTTTGTGGGAAGGTGGGACTCAGCATGCATGGCAACTTCCAACGGTTTCCAGGAACCCTGTGCTTGAAGATGGCAAGTCCAAGTCCAAGCCCAGTGGGTTGGGCAACATAGCTGTAGCTACTACTGGTGTCTCCCAACCCAGGAAGCTGACTGCCCCAGGGTACAGCTTTCTGGGCAGTTCTCACCAGGCAACCCACACTAGCAGACGTGCAAAGAAGGGCTGTTTTCCTTTCTTTTTCTTTCTTTGCATGTATGTGTATGTGATGGGCATGCAAAATGTGTGTGTACACATGTGTGTGGAAGACAGGGGTAGACACTGGTCACTTTCTAACCTCACTTCTTGAGACAGGGTTTCTCACTAAATCTAGCACTTACAGATTCAGCTACGTTAGCTAGCCATGGAGCCCAAGGGATTCCCTGCTTCCACCTCCCCAGTTACAGGTGAATACCACCACAGCCAAGTTGCCAGGGATCTGAACTCAAGTTGTTATGCTTGCAGGGCAATGAGGGAAAGGCTGACAGAGGCACCAGGGCTTCCTACCATGGCAAACAAACTCCAGATGCATGTGCCACGTAGTGTATCTGGCTTATGTGAGTTCATTCCAGAGAATCAAACCCAGGTCCCGGGGCTTTGCAGGCAAGTGCCTTAATTGCTGAGCCATCTCTCTAGCCCCCATCTTCTTGTTTTTTTTTTTAATGTTTTTTATTTTATTTATTTATTTGAGAGAGAGAGAGATACAGAAATAGGCAGGTAGAGAGTGAGAGAGAGAGAGAGAATGGGTGCACCAGGGCCTCCAGCCACTGCAAACTAACTCCAGATGCATGCACCCCCTTGTGCATCTGGCTTACGTGGGTCCTGGAGAATCGAGCCTCGAACCGGGGTCCTCAGACTTCATAGGCAAGCATTTAACCGCTAAGCCATCTCTCCAGCCCCCCTTTTTTTAAAAATATTTTTTATTTTATTTATTTATTTGAGAGAGAGAGATACAGAAATAGGCAGGTAGAGAGCGAGAGAGAGAGAGAGAATGGGCCATCTTCTTGTTTTTAACCAGTCAAAAGAGCCAAATTCGAACTATTCATGACCTATTAGCTCTCACCTAGGAAGGGGAGGGGGAGGCCAATGAAACATAAAGATGGGAGAGAGTATGGTAATAGGAAATCAAGCCCAGTTTCAACTTCAAGCAATGCTCCATCCTGTTTATTTTATAAAGAGGCTCACTTAGAATAATGGCCATACAGTGCATTAAATGGCATTAAAATCTCCTAATAAATTAACAAGTGGAAATTAAGTCATTCAGTTCATTAAATCGTGCTAATTTTATTTCCCTTATAATAATACAGCAGCAATCACAAGTTTATATTATTAAGCCAATATTTATTTTTCAAAAACTCATTTTAATTGGATTCCTGATGTGATAAGCTCTAGCCAAATTCTCTCAGTTTTTAACTTCTTTTATTTCTCATCAAAAGTAATGACTTTGGTATCCATCCACTTTTTTAAATTTATTTAAAATAGTCATTTAGGGCCTGGAGACATGGATTAGCAGTTAAGACATCTATCTGCTAAACCTTAAGTCCTAGGTTCAATTCCCCAGTACCCACATAAGCCAGAGGTAGATGGTGGCGCATGTGTCTAGAGTTTGCTTGCAGTGGCTGGAAGCACCCATTCTCTCTATCTGCCTCTCTCTCTTGCTCCCTCAAATAAATAAATAAAAATACAATATTTTAAAAATAGCCAGACGTGGTGGCACACACTTTTAATCCCAGAACTCAGGAGGCAGAGGTAGGATCGCCATGAGTTCGAGGCCACCCTGAGACTACCTAGTGAATCCCAGGTCAGCCTGGGATAGAGTGAAACCCTACCTGGAAAAACCAAAATAAATAAATAAATAAATAAATAGTCATTTATGTCCTCACAAAACCTTTTCATTTTATTTTTTTTTTATTTATTTGACAGAGAGAAAGAGGGAGAGAGAGAATGGGAGCACCAGGGCCTCCAGCCACTGAAAACGAACTCCTGATGCATGTGCCACCTTGTGCATCTGGCTTATATGGGTCCTGGGGAATCAAACCTCGAACCAGGATCCATAGGCTTCACAGGCAAGCGCTTAACTGCTAAGCCATCTCTCCAGCCCATCGCAAAGACTCTTTGAAGATATATTACCAAAAGTTTGTATGTCCATTCAGAAGCTCTGGCTTATGCAATTTTTTTTTTTGTAATCAGTGTTAATCAGAGAAGGGAAAGGCCAGGTCTGACCACACGTTAAATGCTAAGCATCCACAATCAGCTACAAGTCATCTACTTTTTATTGACATGCTATCAGACTCTGAGCTAATATAGCTAAAGTCCCTGTTCCCACCCAGGAAACCTGAATTTCAAGTTTGCAACACTAAGTTACTTTCTATTTCAAAGAGAAAACAGGTTACAGTTGAGGCCTAGCTCACAGGCAAGGATGGAGACGGTACAATGTGCACAGCAGCTCTCGGTTTGGTAAAAGGCAGAAGATTAAGATATCATTTGTGTGGGGGAGGCGGTACATGAATGCAATGCATTCATATGTGTGTGTGTGAGCGCGCGTGCGGAGGCCAGGGGACAACCTGGGGGCGTGTTCAACTCTTTTTGAGACAGGGTCTTTCATTGGTTTGCAGTTCACCAATAAGGCTAGGGCTAGCTGGCTAGAAAGCTCCAGAGTCTCACTTTTCTCCTCCTCCCCAGTGTTGGAATCACAGTACCTAGTTGTTGCTCTGTTTTGTTTTGTTTTGTTTTGGTGTTTTTTTTTTTTTTGGTTTTTCGAGGTAGGGTCTCACTCTGGCCCAGGCTGACCTGGAATTCACTATGTAGTCTCAGGGTGGCCTTGAACTCATGGCGATCCTCCTAACTCTGCCTCCAGAGTGCTGGGATTAAAGGCGTGTGCCACCACGCCCGGCTTTGGTTTGGTTTTCTGAGGTAGGGTCTCACTCTAGCCCAGGCTGACCTGGAATTCACTATGTAGTCTCAGGGTGGCCTCGAACTCATGGCAATCCTCCTACCTCTGCCTCCTGAGTGCTGGGATTAAAGACATGTGCCACCACACCCGGATGTTTTTTGGTGTTTTTTTTTTTTAAAAACATGGGCGCTGGGGATCAAACACAAACAAGTCTTCATGCTTGCAAGGCAAGCCCTTAATCAACTGAGCTATCTCCCCAGCCCAAAGGTGTGATTCTTATAGATAACTCTCCGTAGGTCCAAACACATTTCTATGGAAAAAAAACCAAAAAACAAAATGATGTCATTTGAAGGGAAATGAATGAAAGGAACTGAAGATCATCATGTTAAGCAAAGTCAAACTGAAAAAGACAAATATAGCATGTTTTCGCTCATGTGTATAATCTAGCTCTTTTTTCTTTAAAGTATAGGGCTGGAAAGATGGTTTAGTGGTTAAGGCATTTGCCTGCAAAGCCAAAGGACCCAGGTTCAATTCTCCAGGACCCACATTAGCCAGATGCACAAGGGGGCTCATGCATCTAGAGTTCGTTTGCAGTGGCTGGAGGCCCTAGTGCACCCATTGTCTCTCTCTGTCTCTCTCGCTCCCTCTTTCTCTCTGTCAAATAAATAAATAAAAATAAATAAAATAAAATAAAGTAATATGTAAGGACTAAGGAGATGGCTTCCTGCACAAGGATGAGGAAGTGAGCTTCAATCCCCGACACCCACATAAACACTGGATGGATGTGGTGACCCAGTGGTAAAGCCAGCACTCAGGAGGCAGAGACAGGGTTTCTGTAGGGCGAGCTGGTTCTGAAGACCAACTCCAATGAGAGAGCTCTGAGCTCAAGTAGGAGACCCTGCCTCAGTAAATAAAATGCTAAGCAACTGAGGAAGATATGCAACATCGACCTCTGGCCTCTACACACAAGCTGGCATATGCAAACACATGTATGCATGCATGCATACCCTCACACACATGCGCACCCTCACACACACGTGCAACATAAATAAACAAATGAACAAATAAAATGTAGGACATGAAAGTAAAAGGGAACTATTTGGGAAGAGAATCAACAAGGAGAGGGGAGTTACAGAGGGGAATGGAAGTGAATGATATGCATGTATTTAAAATGTCATAATGAAAGCTGGAGAGATGGCTCGGCATTTAAGGCACTTGCCTGCAAAGTCTAACAGCCCAAGTTCAATTTCCCATGTGAAACCAGATACACAAGGTGACACCTGCATGTGGAGTTCCTTTGCAGAGGCAGAGGCCCTGACATGCCCATTCTTTTTCTATCTGCTTTTCTCTCCCTCTTTCAAGTAAATAAAATATTTTCAAAAAGAAAATGCCATAATGAAACTCATTTCATTATGGAATACAAAATAAACATTTGCAATAAAGAAAACAAAAAAGCCAGGTGTGATGGCACATGCCTTTAATCCTAGCACTCAGGAGGTAGAGGTAAGAGGATTGCTGTGAGTTCAAAGCCACCCTGAGCCTACACAGTGAATTCCAGTTCAGCCTGGACTACAGCCTCTCTCATTAAAACAAAAAAAGGAGTAGGGGGGAAGAGAAGGAAGAGGAGGGGGAGAAGAAAGAAAGGAGGAGGAGGAGGAGGAGGAAACAAAGAAAGAAATGCTTGCCCAGTGTCAATTCCCAGGTTCAATTCCCCAGCACCCATGTAAAACCAGACACAAAGTGGCACATGCATCTGTGATCCCAGCCAGGAGAATCAAAGTTCTCCACCCAGCTAGTCTGACATTTCTTTGTATTCTGCCATCTGGCAGTTCACATGCAGCAGCAAGAGACCCTGTCTCAAAGGTTGGAACATAGTCACCTCAAAGTTGTCCTCTGACCTCCACTGTGGCACATGCACCCTTCCCCCCACAAATCAACAATTTAAAAAAAACTTTCAAATAGGGCTGGTTAGTTGGCTCAGCAGTCAAGGCACCGACATGTCAAGCCTAACGGCCTGGGTTTGATTCCCCAGTACCCACATAAAGCCAGATGCACAAAGTGGCACATGTATCTGGAGTTTGATTACAGTAGCTAGAGGTCCTGGTGTGCCCATTCTCATTCTCTCATTAATCTCTCTCTCTCCTTGCAAATAAATATTTTTTTATGTTTTATTTTATTATTTATTTGACAGACAGAGAGAGGCAGATAGAGAGTGAATGGGCGTGCCAGGGCCTCTAGCCACTGCAAACGAACTCCAGATACTTGTACCCCCTTATGCATCTGGGCTTTCGTGGGTACTGGGGAATCGAACCTGGGTCCTTAGGCTTCACAGGCAAGCGTCTTAACTGCTAAGCCATCTCTCCAGCCCTAAATAAATATTTTTTAAAACTCTGAAATAATATCCTATTAGTGTTTTCTCATTGCAGGATATGTTCTTCCCCAGACAGGGATTTTCTCCAATGGACCTCAGCACCCTCCCCAGGGTCCTGTAACATTGCCTCAGATCTCCCAGAGATCTGATTAATCTCAATGAATCCACAAAATGCAATCCTGTAACATCTGGATCAGAACTGAGAGCAAGGGGGGCTTCCTGCCACTTTAGAGCTTAAGCATTAAGACAATGCTTTGTGCAAGCAGCAAGAGTCAAGATCCTGTACAGCCAGGAAAAGCAAGGTAGCTGGTTCCTCTTTCAGGGGGTAGCTGAGTCAGTCCCTTAGCCCCCTACCCACTGTCCCGCAGTCCTGGCTCCCCATGAACTCCCTCTCTGGCAGCTGGAAGTGGGCTTGCTGCCAATGGTTCACACAGATGTGGTAGGTACAGGACGTGGACACCTACGGGGTATGGAAGAGGGCACCCACAGCCTGGGTGTCCTGGCTGTCCCCCAGAAGCCCAAGAAGAAGTGTGACAGATGAGGACCTGTTTCCCCATCAAAGTCTCAGGAAGTCATAGGAGGAGGTCATACTAAAAGAAGGAGCGCAGAGAGAGGGAGGAGATGCTGGGTGTGGGGCCTAGTAGGTAACTCATTGTTCCCGTTTTCCTCTGGACTTGGTGCTCTGATGCGAAAAAAAAAAAAAAAGCCCAAGTTCCCTTTCAAACAAGCAATGCCTTTGGCTTGGTCCAGCTTCCCAAAACTGGGTGAGGCATGGATCCCTCTGATGGAAGGAAGCACAAGACAGACAAGGATGAGAAGGATGCTTGAGATGGGCTCTCACAACCACTTACTGCAGACCTCACCACCTCTCTCGGAGGCCAGTGCTGCAGGGAGCCGGAGGAAGACACCTGAGGCTTTGCTCAGCCGTGGGAATGGCAGGGACGGGGACGGGGGGGGGGGGCTGCTGCCTCTGCTGGGGAACTCACCTAAGCTCTGCTCCTCACCCCAGGCCCTTTGTACCTACGTCAAGCTCCTGTCACCTCAGTGACTGACCTGCATCTCTGTAAGTCTATGTCACTTCTGCCCTCCTGATCCCTGGAACAGGTTGGAACTTCAGCAACACAGAATCCACGGGCATGCATAGCATGCAGCTACTGTTGCCCATGATGGCAATGCCATCAGCTGAATCTCAAGACTCGGTCCACAAACCCTAGAGTTCAGATCTCCCGGAACGTTCTGAAGTATCCAGGGTCCCTCCTCCGGCCCCACACGCAGTGGAGTGACTAAGTCAAACATTTTCCTTTGCGTACTTTGCTAAGCACTCGTTCTCAAAGGCAGTGTGAAGACAGCAGCAAGGTGACCAGCATCGCCACATCGGTGGGGCTTAGCAGACACATGGGTTTCACGGCCAGCATGAGGACCGATCCTAACATCCCTCATGAGATGAGGCCTTTGGTTTTCTGTCTATGAACAAAACCAGCGGCAGCTGTTGCCAAGGGAGACAAGGTGATCCAGAAGCATGGGCACAAAATCCGAGGATGAAAAGAAAAAAAAAAATCCAGGGATGGAAATCTACTTTGGATCCACCCAAGTGACTGATCTCTCTAGCTGAGAAAAATAAAAGAAAACAATCTGCTTAGGGCTGGGGGAGTAGGTCTGTGGCAGAAGGCTTGCCAAGCATGTAGGAGGTCCTTGCTTTGACACTGGGTCCTCTCCTGACAGGCAGAAGCTGCTCAGGCCTAACAGAGTCATGAGAAAGCCAGGAGGGGGACTTGAACTCTCAGAAGCTTTGTTCCTGTGATTCAGGTTTGGGAAGGTTATAAGGGAGGAAAAGGCAGGCCAAACTCTGCCACCTGGGACGGCAAAGCAAGACAAGGGGAAGGCCTGATCTCTCTTCAAGTTGTCACTAAGTGGAAGACTAAACAAGACCCACCTACCAAGCAAAGACCCACCGCCTGCCCACCCCTGACTAATGACGCTTCAGCAAACAATGCTCAAACAAGGAAAGCCCAGGATAGTCACGCAATCTGAAGCAACACCCTGGGTCACAACCTCACACCTCCCCCAGGCAGCCTTTTCCCCCACTCTCCTCCCAAAGTTTACTCAAGTATAAAAAGATCAGGGCTGGAGAGATGGCTTAGCAGTTAAGGCGCTTGCCTACAACGCCTAAGTAGCCAGGTTTGATTCCCCAGAACCCATGTAAGCCAGATGCACATGATGGTGCGTGCATCTGGAGTTTGTTTGTAGTGGCTAGAGGTCTCTGAGAACCCATTCTCCCTCTCTCATCTTAGGCCTAACTCCCTTATCTATTTTCCAGGAGCCCGTTTCCTTCTTTCTTTCTTTCTTTCTTGGAGGACTTCACAAAGCTAGATGAAAGTGCTATGCAAATTGTCAAACACTTTACACAGATGTCTGCTTCGTAATTGATATCACTGGTGCTGTTTTTTCTTTTTTCTTTTCTTATTCAGTGCATAAAGCACTTGGTCCCTTGGCACACTCAGGCAGATTGAAGACAGCATATTTTTCAGACCCTTCCTTAGACAGAGATAAATGAAACTCATCCACCCTCCCTCCTTCTGACCATCACACCTCACCACCCTGGAGTCAGCCATGGCTCAGATCACAAGCCCAGAGTGCACTCCCCAGATACACAGCGCACCGCTGTCCCTCTTCGCTTAGTGATGGGAGCTACTCCATAGCTTTAAAAAAAAAAACACTATTTTTTAAGACAGCATTCCCACCATATGTGGTGTTTATTTCCAGGGAAGGCCAGCCCTGGTTTCCCGTGGACAGATGTTGCTTTGTGCCTGCCTGACACTGCTGGCAGCCCCCGCACAGCTGCCTTGAGCAGGTGGCCAAGGATGGAGGCCACCCCTGGCTCAGAAACAAGAAAAGATCTTAGCCCTTGGAAGCTCTGTACTCTTCCTCTGCAGCCTAGTGTCCCCAAATAACAACCCCCCCCCACACACACACACATACACACTTGGTTTGGCATCAAACTTTAAAGGGAGTTCAAAAGTAGAGGCAGAAGGCCCAGGTGCCCCCACACACACCCCAATTCCCAGCCAGGTGCACCTAAGCACTCTTAAGAAGGCCCTGGGTAGCGAAGTCAGTGACCCCTTCCATTAGCCATCTGTGAGCTCCCAGCCGACCTCGCTAGGCCGACGGGAAGGATAAAGGAGGTCAAGACAGATGGCAAAACGCTTTGGGAAAGAGGGCTGTACAGGAATGCAGAGGGGCCGATGGGAGGCCCGCTCTGGGGTGTGTTTTGTTATCTGTCTGGAGCGAACCCTTCCATTCCATAGACACCCGCAATCTCCCAGGGCTAAAAAATAACCTGGGGTAGGGGAGGGGTCGCGAGTGGGAGAAGCCCCTACTTTCTCCTGCCACTTGCTTCTTTTTCTTTTTCCCACTTGAGAGTCCGACAGAGAGGCTGGTTCTGCAACTAAGTGCGAGCGAGCGTGCGTGCGTGCGTGCGCAGGGGGGCGGGAGACTGGCACCACCGAATCTAAAAATACTCGATAAAAAAAAAAAATGCTAATCCCGAAGGCAAAGAAAGCGAAGAAGGAATCTGTCAATCACTAGCCTCCTTCTCTCTCTCTGTCTCCTCGCCCACAGCCTCAGCTGTACGGACTGCATTCCTATAGAGGAGATTGGGGAGGTGGGGGGGGGGCGGCGGACAGGACTGGAGAAAAGAAAGGGACATCACTGGCCCGCCACCTCCACGAGCGCGGGGCGGGAGGCGGAGGAGGGGCTCGGCCCCGCGGAGCCGAACAAAGCGAGCCTCCCCCCCCCCAAACCTCAGAGCCCGCAGCCTGGGGGTGGGGTGTGTGGGGGGGTTTGGGGGAACGGGGTAAGGATCGAGGCCAACCCTCAGTGAACAGCATCCCCCGGCCCTACCACCACCACCACGTCCCGTTGCCCGGAGGTGGGACAGCGATCCTCAAGTCTGGAAACCAGAGTGCCGCGTGGAAGCCCAGGGGAAAGGGGGGGGGGCTTGGGAGCCTTTGGCAAATCCGGAAGAAGGTTTTGTTTGGGAGTGAGGGGTGGTCTGTCCCCCATCACTACCACCACCCCCCACACACTGTCTCTCTCAACCCGCGCTCTTAAGTCTCAGTACCCCCCACACACATACACACCTCCCCTGGCACACATGCACACACATGCGCGCGCGCGCACACATGCACACACAAGTGCGCGCGCCCCCTCCCCACCTCATCCCCGGGCCCTCCCCCCCCCACACACACACCTGGGGATGGTGATGCACTTGGTGTTGACGTTCTGCGTGGTGATAGCTTTCTCCAGCTCGTCCAGCTGGCCAGTCTTCTTGAGCTTCTTCACCAAACTCTTGACCGCCTTCTCGCACCACTTCTCCTCCTGCCCGTTCTGCTCGCCCTTCTTCCAGCCCAGCAGGCGCTTCACGATCGGAGGGGTGAAGGGCAGGATGGACGACATGGCTGGGAGGGGAGGGGAGAGGAGGGACGGGGAGGGCAAGGAACCCAGCTGCCCAGGCACCGGGGGGGGGCGCGTGGGGGGGTTGGAGGGGGGAAGAGAACCCCCCCTTGGCGCCCCGAACTTCACTTCGTCTCAACTCTTGGCGAACTAACTTGTCCGGGGAGACGCTTTGGGCCGGGCGGCGGCGCCGCAGCGGGGAGGCTCGGTGGGGGTTGGGGAGGGGAGGGGAGGAGATGGTGGGCGCCCGATGGTCTCCCACGCGGACGGACAGACAGACGGACCGATGGACGCACGGACGGGCGAGCAGCGGTGGTGACTGACGGCGACCGCCCCCCCCCTTCCCACCTAGGGTCCGGCAGAGGTCCCTGGCGTGCACGGGGCGGAGACAGGACGGCAGCCGCTAGACTCCCGAGTGGCAGCAAGAAAAAAGTTTGTTTTTTTTTTAAGTTTTTTTTTTTTTTCTTCTTCTTCTTCTTCTTGAGTTTCCGCACGGGGTTAAAGCTGCTTGGGTGCCGCCTCCGGGAAGGGAAAAAAAAAAAGTCCAACCCCCTTTGTAAAGCCAAACTTTGCTCGCCTCGGCTCAGCTCAGCTCGGCTTGGATGCGCAGATCCCTCCGCCTCTGCTGCGGCCTCGCCTCCTTCTGTGGTCCTCCTCCTCTTCTTCCTCCTCCTCGCTCCTCCCGCTCGCTCTCTGAAGCCCGTCCCGGGCCGTGCAGTGCCGTGCTCCCTGATCAGCTCCCAGTCTCTGTTTCATGCAAATCCGCGTGCAAACCTATTTCCCCCTCCCCCCGCCCCTCCCTTCCTCCCTCCCTCTTCCCAGCGCTGTCACCGCCCCCTCGCCGCCCCGGCTCCCCGCTCCTCCCCCGCGCCCCGTCGCCTCCTCCCCATCCCCATCCCCCCGGGCAGCCTGCCCGCCCTTCCCTGCTGAGCACGCACGCCCACGTGGGCCACCGGGCCGGGCAGGCGTCCTGGCTGCAGCGCGCGCGCTTTGGGGACCCTGGCCTGGGCTCGGGGAGCTGGGGCTGCGTGGTGTGGGGGGGACATCCTGGGAAAGGGGCGACAAGAGGACACCTACCCTCCTTCTCCTCCTCACACGGTTGGAGGGCAGAGCTCAGCCAGCTCAGATGGAGCTTGCGGGGAGTCTGGGAAGGAAGTTTTAATAACCGAGCAGGCGCGATGGGCCGAGAGCTGGCTCCACTGCACCCCCCCCCCAAAAGCTCCGGGCGAGATAAGGGGTGCGAGAAAGTTTTGAGGCCCAGGAAGTCAGGGCTCGGCTCATCTCGGTCGGTCAGGCTTGATAGCATGGGGGCTGTTTTATTTTTGTTTTGCTTTGTTTTGTTTCGTTTTTTTTTTCCCCTCCTGGATGAGGTCACCCCGCCTGCAAGCCCCGATCTTTGCGCGGAGGAGTGTGTTTAAAAGGGGGGGGGGGACTTCCTAAAGTGTAAAGCTAAGGGACGTTGGTGGGCAACTGCTGGAGCCAGGGATCTTTTAGGCCTGAAGTCTGAAAGACCACAGTTGAGTTGATGAAGGAATGGTTGAAAGCCATTTAGAATTTATCCTTGGGGGAAATTCACATTACAGGGTGTTTGGAGACTTTCAGTGGAGAAAGATCTGAAATTCGACACCAAATAAATAGGGAGCGAGGGCTTTGTTTATAAAGCAGTGAACTAGCCAAAAAAGAAAGAAAAAGGAGAAGAAAAAAAAAAACACCAAAGTGGAGTCCGAGGGGAGGGCTTAGAAAGTTTACATATTCAGTTAGCCTAGGTGGGACGTCAAGAGAACCTGACACTTGGGGAGCCCTAGGGCTTCCCCCACACACATCTCATCAGATTTCATTCAGGGCTGGCTACTCACAGCCCCTCCGTGGCTCGGAGGCGTTACTGCAGCCTCCCCCGCCCCTCACACACACACACCCCGGCCTTTCTCCTGCTGCGGCCTCTGCATAGGACTTGCCCTGTAGCTAAGGCTTTGTTTGTTTTTAACAGCAGGAAACCCCCCGTGGTGAGAAAGAAGTTATCTTTAAACCCAGAGCGAGTGGGAGTTACAAAGCCCTATGAGGTGTGGCCCAATCCACAAAGTTAACCATGAAGCTGCAGGGGCCCAGACCCTGTCACCAAGGATTCCCCATTCCCACCCCACCCCCAGCAGCCTGTCAGACCCGGTGGCTTCCCCAACATTTCCTACCTCTCAGCTTCTGGGTCCTGACGGGGAAACGCCAATAGGGTTTCAGCTCTTGTATTAGCCAGGACTACAGCTACAGCCTTTCTTTCCCTTTCTCTCTTTCTCTCTCTCTGTTTCTTCTTTCTTCCTCCCTCCCCTCTTCCCTCTCCCCCCTCCTCTCTCTCTCCTTTCCCAGCCCTCAAGAGAGGGGCGAAGGAAGATGGGTCAGCCCTATTAGTTGCTGTCTTCATTCCTGGCAGCCCAAGCTCTGCCCTTGAAATACATATTTCTGTGTGTCACATTTGCAGGTGAGGCATAGACATTAAGGTACTTCTCAGGAACCCAAGGGGCAGAAGCTAGGATTTGAGCCCTGTCTTTGCGCAACCTTTGTCTGTGATCTTGCCACTTGGACCAACGGGCCTTCGGAGGGTTACAGAAAAGCAACCGCGATGTCTCTGGTTGAGAGCTGTTTAAAATAACAAAAGTTCTTGTCCTGCTGTGACTAGTCCTACAGCAAATGTTTGCTCACCTGTAAAATGGAGTTACAGATTGCCCTCCCCACAGCCTCCTGGCTCGGCTGTGGGACTTGGAACTTTGCAGGCATTCCAATACATAGAACCACACCTATGGCCGGTACTCAGGCCATGAAGAAGGGTTGGGAGAGAGGGGCCAGAGAGGGAGCACCCCCATGGCACAGTCCTCTTCCTCCTCAAGGCTGGGACCTTGACAATGAACCATGAAAGTCTAACCACAAGATCAAGACCCAGAGAAGCACCAAGGCGTGTGGGCCAGAGGCGTACCTGAGTGGGTGGAGCAAGACAGAATGCGACCCTGCTGTCAACATCTTCCAAGTGAATGGTTTACTTGAACCTGACCATCAAACCAAGCAACTCTAACCCCTGTGAGGCAGCCAGGTCAAGTCCAAGGGACTCAGGCCCCATCCCTGACCCACCTTAGCCTTTGGCCTTATTCACCCAACTCAGCTATTGAGGGTGGGCCGAACAACGCTTACTGTACAGCGTGTTCAGTATAGAATGTTCCAAGCAATTGGGTTTTCATTCTTCTCCAAGGCAAGCCCCTCATCTTACACAGAGGAAGCCTTGTCTGAGGGAGGCCATTGGCATCCTGGAGGTGAGGATTCAGAGGCATGGAAGATTCTGGCCTGTACCCCACCCTCTAAAATCACAGCTTTGGAAGGGGCCCTTATTCAACCTCTTAATTTTCCCAAGAGTAGGAAATAGGTAGTCAGCCAGCCCCTTAGTCTGACTGAACCCTGCTCTCAAGTACTTCCTTCCCATGACAGCATCCATGTGACAGAGACCACCGGGTGTGCAGGAAAACTGCTGCACCCACGTTCAGTTTCTAGGCTCCATCTTTCTCCTTGGGCCCTAGCCTTCTCTGTGAAAAGGGTTGGGGGAAGCACATGGCCCTGGAGGGGCAGGGGGATTTCTCTCTGTGCTGAGAGCACCCTACATGACCTCTCCATGTTGAGTGTCGAATGAATGGGTGGCCCAGGATTGGATACAAGTCCATGTTGACGCCTGGTCTCCTGGGACCCAGCCAGGCCTGCTTTGCAGAGGTTGCATTAGCCCAGTTAATTTTTCATCGTGGTAAGTACAAAGTTCAGAAGAGGCGTTAATGGGGGTGGAGGCAGGACTCTGTCTCCCTGGGAACAGACGGTGTGTGTGTGGGGAGGGGGGGGGCGGCTCTCAGGGCTGAGCTTAGAGGACCAACATGCCAAAATGTGTTCGGACCATGCAAAGAAATGAACATCTGACTGAAGTTAGGGTTGCTTCCCTGCGAGCTAACAGGTGTTCAGGCAACCGGTGGTGAATGTACAATGAGCATATTGGACATGGTCTGCTTTCACTTTGCACAGAAAGGTGGCAACTGGGTGGGAGGAGGGCCTGGAGAGATGGCTTAGCAGTTAAAGACATTTGCCTGCAAAGCCTGATGTCCTAGGTCTGATTCACCAGTACCCACTCAAAGACACATGCACAAAGTGATGCATGTATCTGGAGTTTGTTCTCAGCGTCAAGAGGCCCTGGCATGCCCATATTCATTCATGCATTCTTTCATTCATTCTCTCTCTCTCCATACTACCTTCCATCTTTTTCTTTTGTGCTTCTTTTCTTTTCTTTTATTTATTTGAGAGAGAAGGAGAGAGAATGGGCATACCAGGGCCTTCAGCCACTGCAAATGAACTCCAGACACATGCACTACCATGTACATCTGGCTTACGTGGGACCTGGAGAATCTAACTAGGGTCCTTAGGCTTCGTAGGCATGTACCTTAACCACTAAGCCATCTCTCCAGCCCAATAAATATGGTTTTTGTTTTGTTTTGTTTTGGTTTGGTTTTTCAAGGTAGGGTCTCACTCTGGCCCAGGCTGACCTGGAATTAACTATGTAGTCTCAAGGTGGCCTTGAACTCACAGCGATCCTCCTACCTCTGCCTCCCGAGTGCTGGGATTAAAGGCGTGTGCCACCACACCCAGCTTAATAAATATGTTTTTTAAAGAGGGCTGGAGAGATGGTCTTAGTAGTTAAGACACTTGCCAGCAAAGCCAAAGGATTCAGGTTCAATTCCCCAGGGCCCACGTAAGCCAGATTCACAAGGTGGCACATGTGTCTGGAGTTTATTTGCAGCAGCTGAAGGCGCTGGCGTGCCCATTCTCTCCCTTTCTCTCTCCCTTCCCCCTCTCTCTCTCTCTGTCTCTCAAATAAATAAAATAAATAAATAAAGCCAGGAGTGGTGGCGCACGCCTTTAATCCCAGCACTCGGGAGGCAAACATAGGAGGATCACCCGAGAGTTCGAGGCCACTTTGAGACTACATAGTGAATTCTAGGTCAGCCTGAGCCAGAGTGAGACCCTATCTCGAAAAACCAATAAATAAATAAATAAATAAATAAATAAATAAATAAATAATTTTTTTATAAAAAGAAAGGTGACATTTGGTGAAGGAAGGTGGTGTGCACTGTGAAAGCAGGTGACAAGTCAAGACCAGAACTCTCAGAAGGCTGCACCTGAGAGATGGCCTCTATCTACAGGCAGCTCTTTGTAGCCCATCACACAGGTGCCTCCCCTGGTGCCCAAAAATCTGGGTTCAGCTTTGAGCTCCACCATGTCCAGATGGGTGGCTTTGGGCACATTTCTTAGTTCTGTGTGGGGCAGTTTCCTCAACCACAAAATGAAAATAAGCCTACTTGGACTGGGGAAGATGGCTTAATGGTTCATGTGTTTGCCTACAAAGCCAAAGGACCCCAGTTCAGGGCTCGATTCCCCAGGACCCACGTAAGCCAGATGCACAAGTTGGCGCATGCATCTGGAGTTCGTTTGCAGTGGCTGGAGGCCCTGGCGGGCCCATTTTCTCTCTCACTCTTTCTCTACCTCTTTTTCTCTCTCTCAAATAAATAATATTTTCCAAAAATAAGCCTACTTCTTAGAACTGCTGCATGGAATCACACTGCATACAGTGTACAGAGCAGTGGACACAAGGCTATAGGAGGTTTTCAGTATATTCACCCTGAAAGGACCATGCCAGAGTTAGAAGCAATGGGTCCCATGGTCACAAGACAGATGGATGGCTTTTAAAAACAGTTCCAAACAAACCAGACATGGTGATTTATGCCTGTAATCCTAGCACTCGGGAGAGTGAGGAAGGAGGATTGCAAGTTCAAGGCCAGCCTGGGCTACAGAGTGAGTTTCAGGCCAACCTGAGCTGCACAGTAAGACTCTGTCTCAAAGACAAAAACAAAGACTAGAGAGATGGCTCAGCGGGTAAGTCCTTGCCACACATTCATGAGGACCTGAGCTCAGATTCACAAGACCCAAGTAAAAATGTCAGGCATGGTGGGGTACACCAGTAATCTATCCCAGCACTGGGGAAGTGGAGACAGGAAGATCCCTAGTAGCCAGGTCAACTCTAAGCTCAGTGCAAGACCTTGTCTCGAGACAATAAGGTAAAGAGCGACTGAGGAAGACTCCTGACATTGACCTCTGACCTCCGCACACATGCATACACTTCTGCAAGCATACCTACACACACATAAACATGCATACACACATGCATACCACATACATATACATACAAGTTTTTTTTTTTTTTTAATTCCAGGACTGGAGAGATGGCTTAGCAGTTAAGGTGATTGCCAGCAAAGCCAAAGGACCCAGGTTTGATTCCCCAGGACCCACATAAAGCCAGATACACATAGTGGTGCATGCGTCTGGAGTTCGTTTGCAACGGCTGGAGGCCTTGGCATGGCCATTCTCATTCTCTCTCAAACAAATAAAAATAAAAATCCAAGAGAAAATAGCCAAGAAATGAAGTGAATAATGTAATGCTACTTATATAAAATGTCAAGATAAAACACTTTGAAGCACTTCACACCCATTAGGATGGCTGTTACTTTTTTTAAAATGGAAAATAACAAGCATTGGAGAGGATGTGAAGAAATGAGACCACTTCCACATTGCTGGTAAGAATGTAAAATGGAAGCTGGAGAGATTGCTCAGTGGTTAAGGCTCTTGCCTGCACAAAGTGGCGCATGCATCTGGAGTTCATCTGCAGTAGCTAGAGACCCTGGTGCACTCATTCATTCATTCATTCATTCTCTCTCTCTCTCCTTGAAATTAAATAAAATATATTTTTAATGTAAAATAGGTTAAGGCTCTTGCCTGCACAAAGTGGCGCATGCATCTGGAGTTCATCTGCAGTAGCTAGAGACCCTGGTGCACTCATTCATTCATTCATTCATTCTCTCTCTCTCTCCTTGAAAATAAATAAAATATATTTTTAATGTAAAATAGGGCTGGAGAGATGGTTTAGTGGT